>OMNV01011617.1:0-53190 GCA_900303265.1 Brotula barbata | reverse complement strand
CCTCGTCTACTGCGGCCCATCTGTAATCCCATCCCCCAGCCTGCGCCCCCATATCCGCTCTATCTCACCCTACACTTCTCCAAAACAAACCAGCTGTCTTGGCCGGTCGTGTCCCTGGGGGTGTAAACAGGTGCTGAGAAGGCCGTAGGGCCTCCGGCGAGCGACACATGGCAGCACGCTCTTCCTGCCTTCTCCTCTAACCTGCCAACACACCACTGCACTTAAAGAGAGAACACAGTGTGGTTTACACCAGTACACTCGATGGTTACTACAGACAAGTAGCTGTTGATGATGAACAGTTCAGAAACCTCTGCACAGAAAAGGGATCTCATGGGGTTACGGTGTATTTGTGTTAAACACATAAAAACATACATAGAATTTCCAAAACCAGTTGAAGACATAACTGTGCTGTGTAGATCCTTTGATTGTACGTATGAAGGAAGAACGCTGACACGCCTTTCAGCAGGTATAAAAATATACATTGCTGTCTCACCAAAATAGATAAAAGGAGAGGTGTCTGTCCTGCTGAGCTCAAGCCAGCTGTATTTATAGCACAAGCTACACACTGTGGACAGCGAGGGAGACTGCTGGACACAGCAAAATGGTGCCACAAGTCAATGCAGGCAATCCCATATAGCTGTTAACTGTCAATGGAGGCATTGATTAAGGGCTTGCACTTCTTTGAAAATAAAATATAGGGGTTAGACAAACGGGTAACACTCTTTTTAAATGTGGAGATCACTTAGAGTGACTTCAGGTAAAGACACTTCCTGAAAACACAACACATTGTCGATAACAGTGTTGTGTATTTCCAAATGGAAACGCATTTAATGTGCCAGCATTTTGTACGGCACAGTCAAATGTTTTACAGCTCTTTCAATTGCTTGTAAATGAGGGACCCAAGTTTTGGATACCGTCCCTTACTGCAATAAAGTCTGCCTTTTGAAGCTGAAGAACAAAAGAAACTCTCACACCCGAAACCATCCACGTATCACTCTCTCAATGGAGAGCTCAGCTGTGAGACACACTGCATTGTACATCTGGTTCTTTGACTCCTTGACACCGTGCGTGTGTGTGTGTGTGTGTGTGTGTGTGTGAGTGTGTGTGTCTGTGTGAGAGAGAGAGAGAGAGAGAGAGTGAGCAAGCAAGTGTTGGGAGGGCTGCAAAGCCCCAATGTCACAAGAAGCAGCTTGTCCATTTCGTTACAGCTGGACAATCAGTGCAGAACTGCCACAAACAGGACAGAATATCATTCCAGGCCTCGGGAAATGACTGGTCAATGAGAGCATACTTCAACGAGCAACTAACATTACCATCACCGCACTGAGACCTGTCATCATCCTGTAGTCGGCAACTGAAAAGCGTGTCTTGACAGTCGAGCTGACAGTTCCATGGGAAGGACGTATTCAGGAAGCATATGAGAGGAAAAAGTTACAGTATGCTGAACTAGTGGCAGAATGCCAAGAGAGGCTGCTACCACCTATCCTGTGGTTGGCTACCGCAGCTTGGTAAGCCTCTCAACAAAGCACTTCCAGTGAGACATTAGCAAAAGTCAAAAAAGTCCTAAAAGATCTCTTCGCAGGAGCAGAGAAGGAACGATTTTGGCTCTGGCTTTGACGAAGAAACAAGAGCTGAGGGAACCAAGATAAAATGTACTGGAACCACCTAACAATCTAAATCCAGCTGCAGAGAGTGGCAGGGAGACTTTCTTGACCACTGCCCCTCCATCCTGAGATGTTCTCTATTACAGGTTAATGAAGGATGGCACCCAGCTGAAGTCTTTGCTGCTCGTAGTCAGGCACTGGCAGAGTTGCAGAAGCGCCTTGCAACATCAACCTGTCACCTAACTGCGTGTGCATACGTGCCTTTGATAGTGTTTTCCACATAGCGACTACAGTGCCGGGCAGCACTAAAAACTACCATCATCTTGTTGAGTGAGGGCTTCGTTCGTATTTGTAACAAGCCAGGGCAAGTTGTTGCCTCGGCTTGTATGGATGTGACTTTATCACCTTCCATCTTATTGCAGTTTTTAAGTTAGGAGCCAGACAACCCACTCAATTCTTTGAGAGAATGAGATAACAATGTGCTATGGTGACCTGTGCAAAGCTTGTTGTACCTTATCATAGCTGCAGTTTACATATTTGTAATTGAAGTTTGCGTTGCATTGTCATTGTCTTTGGTATATTTCTAGTTTATACTGCTTTATTCTTTCATAAACGGTCAGTCATGTGTTGTTATGGTTCTTACTGGAAGACGATTAGTAACATTCAGAGAAAAAGTCAGAATTCTGAGTGGTCCGTCCATATTTGTAAAAACTAACTTTTTCCTATTTCCTACACAACACACGTTTTGTTCGATAAATATATTACATAACCTCAAAGGCCAATACCAGGAGAGAGAGGAGTTGGTCTCACAGAATGAAAGAATGTATTGGTACAAAAATGTAATAAACAGCTTGACTCAGTATTATATAACTGAATCAACAGATGTGTGTTTGTTTGTTTGTGACTTGAATTTGGGTACATCAGTGTGCAATGTGTTTAATAGCAAACCGCATCGGCAATGAGAGGCAAATGGCTGAGATAGTGCAATGTTAAGCCGCACACTTGGCCAGCTGCTCTGTCTGGCCGTTCTCACGTCTGTTGGGCAGCCAGAAGAGTCTGAATAGAGACTCTCAGCAGCAGATCCACATTTGCATTTGATGGAGATTTCAGTCGGAGGACCCAGCACGGCGGAGGATTCTGAGTTTAACCAAAGTTTCCTGATCAAAGGGGTTAAAATCTACAAAAAAGTCAACATAACTATCATTGCCTGCTTGGGTGAGCTTCTTTCGAGGTACATAGTTTGGGTTGGGTGCGGAATAGGCAGGGTGTATCAAAATAACCCCAGAGTGAAGAAGTGCAGACGGAACTAGGTTTCTTGGCGGAGGACTACTAACGCCAGAGTGCAGCAGACTGTCGGTGCACAACAGAGTACTGAGAGCTGACACAGAGCGAGTGTCTACGTCCAATTTGGAGGAACCAAACTCTGAGATGCTTCAGGAAACTATAATTAGAGCTAAACATCGCGTTCACCTAGATTTTCTGCACAGTTTGACACAATAGTTCATCCGTTTTGGGAAAAACTGACGGACTTTTCGGCAGTGGGAGAACTTGACTGAACTCAATATGTCAATTTTGCCTTTCACTCCCCCCATTGTCAAAAGACTTCTGGGCTGGAAGAAGGGAGAGCAGAACGGCCAGGAGGAGAAATGGTGCGAAAAGGCAGTGAAGAGCTTAGTGAAGAAGCTGAAGAAAACGGGGCAGCTAGACGAGCTGGAGAAAGCCATCACCACTCAGAATATCAACACGAAATGCATCACCATACCGAGGTAACCACACGGCGGAGGCGCGACGTTGACGTGAAATAACTCGAATGTGATAATAACGTTGAAGTTTTCGGTTAGCCCACATCTTAGCTCGCTAAATAGGTGGTGTATATGTTTGCTTACGGTGTTAATACACATTATTAAAAGTAACAGCTCGTAAAGTCTGCCTGGCGATGAATGGCATCTTCAAGAAGACTTTACCCCCTTTTGCTGTCTGCAGTGACAAACTCTGGAGTCTCGTTGTTGCTATAATTCACCATGACACTAGCTAACGTTATGCATAACAAGCTAACATTAGTCATAAAGGAAAGCTAGCAAAATATTGCGCAAATACCACCACAGTTAGCCGCCATCCACGCCTGCTTTGAGTATGAATAAAATACATTTTCTTAATTTATTCAGCTCATTTGCACATAACTTGAAGTCATTTTGTTGAATAGAAAATAAATGCAATAATAGCTGTAATCTGTGCATTGGCCAGTCAGTAGCGCACATGCGATGCAAAAACACAAATGGAGTCCAAGTTATATAACTTGGCCTTAATCTGGGACGCTGTGTAGCTTTGTGGGTTGGTGTTTGTGTGTAGGCGAGAGTGTGGAGCCCGGATCCCTTCCCTCCTTCACGCTCTGTGCAACCACGTGTCAATCAACACGCTGTTTGTAACCGATAATCAACACTGGTATCCGACAGAAAATTACAATCCGGAGTTGAGTTTTGCTGGGAGCAGCCACTCTCCTCCTCCCACGATACCAGGCTGCGCTGTCACGACACGTGAAAGCCCCCCGTTTGTAAACACAGACTATGGCAGATCTGCCAAAAACATCATTTAGGAGGATGTGTTTCCGATGACTCAGTTTGTACAGTTTGTATTAGTTCTGGTAGGGTGAGTGACCGAATCATCTGTTTTGTCTTAATCAAATTAAAATCAAACGATTCTGCACATCCCAACAGGACATTTCCCGATTGTGAAACCTCAAAACTGCAATTGATTCATTAATAGGAAAAAGAGGGGGGAAAACAAAAAGAGCAAAAGCGCTGACCTCACTACCAATGGTGAACCATTTGTACTTTCTTGAATATACAGTAAAATATATAAAAGAAACAACTTTTTAAGTTCTGTGTTAAATTTCACGATTTATATTAGGATCATGATAGGTAAAGATTTACTCGAAAACGCTGGTGAAACACTCGCAATCTGGAGGGCTGGCTTTGAACTTTTTTTTAAGGTAAACCTTGAAGTACAGTATATTGCCCAGCCCTGTGATTAATTGATCATGAAAAGTTATTTTCAGTCCTAGTTTTTGTATCAGTTCAGTGAGTAGAAATGTGGATTCCATACTATCTTCTACTCCCATAAACTAATTATAGGTTGCTCTTTCCTAGGTAAACAAATACATACCCACAACTGTTTTCATTTTCCTATTTTGTGAGTACCGGTAATTAACCAATCAAGGGCCTCAAACTTTTGCTTGTGTCCTCAAAATCGTATTTCCATAAGTCGGCAATTTAGCTTTAACAACCTACTGTATGTCAGATGAAATCAAAGCCCACACATGGCACTCCCACATTCTTTATGGCCACAAGTGTGCATATCACAGCATGCACAAGCCTGGGCCAGAGCTCAGAATTAAGCCTACCTAGAATTAAATGTTTGCCTCGCTCCAGTTTCATATTTCCCTCTACTAATGCAGAGGGGAAGAGGTGGAGTACATTAAGATGACCCCAGATCAGAACATGCTGTCAGTGTGTCCCTAGAGAGCTGCCCCCCCTTTGGTACCTGCATACTGATTCTATTAATTCCCATATGATCTGGCAGGCTGACAGCAGCTGCCTGCATGTTTGGGCCTGTCCATGGGGAGGTCAACCTCAGTGTCTCACTGACACATGAACTCCCAGATGAGTATCATCACTACCCCTACTTGCCATGATGCCAAGTGCTGACAGAAACGGCTTCTCTTTATTGATTGAGGCAGTAGTTGTGTTTGGTGTAATTTCAGGTAGGATTATAGGTATTGGAACAGGAGAAAAGAGGTGGCTGATTGATTCATCAGACTACAGAGGGCGAGATTCAGTAACTGATTTGCAAATGTCAAGTCTTAATTGCTTTGAAAACCTTCCAGTTTACTAAGCTAGAGCTGCTGTTGTTTTATTTGAAGCTTGAAGGTGATATTGACCTTAGTTCTGTTCACAGCTAGGCATAAACTGAGATGCCTAGGAGCTTTGGCAAACTATCTCCTGGATTTTTAAGAGTTGCACCTGTTAGATAACATTGAAATGGGTTTAATGACATCTCTGTTTGATTAGAAGCTATTGTTGTAGAAAGCAGTTCAGTGTGGTGAGTTGTTTTTGGTGTGTTGTGTGAGGGGATGATGTGCGCGGTGATGACTGTGTGTCTCAATATAATATGTTTACAATAGAGATAGTAAGACCTGCGTGTCATGAACAAAACATTAGTCACAGTCACTTTAAATCTTTATTTGTCTTTGTGTGTACGGCTTACGAATCAGGTTGGGTCTCTGGCTGGAGCAGTGCTGTTGCTTCACTTTTCTCAGTGCTTTGGACAAGTCACTTTGTTTTTACTTTTTTCGAGGTGTAGTAAGCAAAGTGACTACCAAGGCTGTTGACCAAAGTCTTAGTCACGCAACAAGAAATGGTGGCAATGCCCTACCCCTTTTCTCTTTCTCCCTCTCTATCTGCTTTTTCACTCTTTATAAGTTGCACACTAGCTTTAGTCACAAAAACTGTTGTCTTAACTGTGTCACGTCATGAGAGTCAGCCTCTTTTATTGCCGTTGTTCAGTAGGCGATGTGAAAAGCTACAGCCTGTGCTTGTTGAAGGTGACGGAATGATTAATAAATAACTTCCCTCCTGTTATGTAGACCTGGTTTATTGAGTACCTGTTAACTTATAACAGGAGCCAAGTCTGTCTCAGTCAGACCTATGGGATGTTGAATTTCCCTGGCGGCTATGTGGCTGCCATTAAAATATACCATTAAACATAGAGGATACATTTTCTTAAGTTATTTGTAATGCAATGCCAAGCTAGTCATTGAAACATATTTTCTTTTGATTATTTGTGGCTGTGTAGCTGAAACTAATGGCAAAATAAAGCATTTGCAGCAAGGTAAAACCCCATGCTTCCTAAAAATGACACACAAGATTCATTATTGTTCATAATAGATTTATTACAGGAACACACTTTATTAAAACAGACTCATCTGTGTATGTTGATAGTAGGCCTAATATTAATTCTAAAGGACACCTTTTTATTCATGTGGACTGATCACATGACATCATCAATTAATCATTGTACTTCATTATAATGACATCAAGAAAACATTGTCTGATGTAATCAGGACCAATTGCAGAAATTATGATCTTAAGTATAATGGGTACTTGATTTGGCTGCAACAGCATAATTATTGAGGACTGTATTCAAAATTTGCTAAATTTACTAACTCAAAGTGGTTTACTGAAATAAATCGTCCATTGTGTGTAGTTGTGTGTGTTCTCAGAGGGCCCGGGGCAGTGGATTCCTCACACCTAGTTGTTCCTTACTCCTCATATCCTCATACAAGCTTCGGTCTTGTCCATGCACATCCCCCTTGGCAGAAAGACTACAGTCTGATTCACATTGCTGCATGTCAGGGCAGCAGACACATGAATGGAAAAAATATGGGATAGGAAACCCATGGAAAAGAAGGGAGAGGGAGCAAAAAGTGGATAGGGTAGCAGTGTAAGACTGAGAATGAGGGAGCTGGAGAAGGAAGGGGAAAGCATTGGAGAACAGAGAAATTGGGATGGTAGAAATAGGATTGTTGCATATTGATATTATTAAAGTTGATGGTGCAATGCTGATTAAACATGGTGAATGATATCAGTCTTAAGATCAGCCACAGGTCATGCGACAACTATACCGCCATTTACATAAGATCATCATTTCAGTGTGTTGGAGAGAGATGGAGAGATGAATAAGACATAGCGCTGAGGGTGAGCCGGGGATTCCCAGCGTCATGTCTGGTGCTGCAGGGTAGGGCCTGTCATGATAGTGGGAGCCAACAAGTTAATGAGGGAGGATGACAGATAAATGATAGACCACGAGACACACAATAGAAAGAGGAGTTGGGGCTCAGGCTAAGGTGTGAAAAAAGGAGAAAAGATTAGAGCAGGGTTGATACTTGAGAGGAGCACAATGTTAGAAAGAGATGAAATGAGCCAAGGGTTTAGATAAAAGGAGAAAGGAGGATTTGGCAAGAAGCAGTCTGTTGAGCTCTCAGGCTTGTCAGGAGGAGACTGTGGTTAGCGTATCAGGCATAGAACCCCCCCCCAACTCTATTTAATAACAGAGATAGAACTGGTTTGTTTTACTGTCAGACAGCAGGACGACATCAAAAGACATGTTCCTGCAGACTACTTAAAACACACACTGCAGCTTCTGTGTCAGGAAAAGTGTGAACCTGCACTGCAATGCCTCACACCTGCTTAAATGTTGCTCATACATGCGGCAAGGCCACACGCACCCAGCCATCCTACACATCCTCTCATTTAGCTAGCCGGATTGCAGCTGCAGCAATGGTGCACCCAAGCATCCTGTGGTTGATGATATTGTTCTTACTGCGTTTGTGTGTTTTGTGTTGAATTGTGTGTGTGCATTTATGCACATTTGCTTAGATAATATCTGCTCAAGTTAAATCCAGCTTCTAAAGCAATTTTGGATGTTATAGTTTTAAAGCATGATTTAGTGTTTGGTTTTATAAAACTGATGGTTAGTCATACAGCATGTAACAAAAGCTGCCATGTCACTGAAATCATACAAAGTTCAGATTTCACAAGTGTAAGCCACCTAATTTTTTTGATTTTATAAATAAATAAATATCTGGATTAAACCTGTTAAAGACACTGTCTATATTTTCTCACCTTACTCCTTACTCAACATATTTTTGCAGAGACCACATCAATGTGTGTTCTCTGGCTCGTACGATAGTTATGCGTCAGTGATTAGTGAGTCATGCTGCAAATTTACCCTTATACCTTATCCTTTTCACACACGCTCACCCACTCACTTTTGCAGCTTTCATGTCAAATTGCAAACTTAGTCATACGAGACAGCATTGTTCAACAGGGACACCATATACACTCGGTCACTGAGAGTTTATGTGTGTTGTCTGTCTGTCTCTGTGGGGCTTGTTCTTCTAATGATAGTAGTGAGTTTGTCTCGCCAGGTGAGTGCAGGATTCCTTTCACTCTGGACACAACTTCACCATTACCTGATAGGGCTTTATAATAATCACATATACATTTTGCTAACTATTATTGGAATTGTATCGTAAAATATGATGTTCTGCTCCATAAACCCACATTTACATATCTTGAATATGCTAATATGCTTTGTTAATTTAGCATTTAGTTTAGGTTAGTTTGTATGTGTGTGTGTGTGTGTGTGTGTGTGTGTGTGTGTGTGTGTGTCACCTCAAAGGAATGCTCTTTCTGCCTGCCTTGAAGAGGGCGTGGGCTGCTGTTTGGTTTGTGGCTTGCACTGGGGTGGAGGGGGTTAGAGTGCCAGAAAGACAGCTCTGCCTCAATTTAGTGCAGGCGGTCTCACTATCTGTGGGGGAGTGCGTACACACACTCAGACACTCGTACAGCAGACAACAAGACCGCCTTTGTGCTCCCAGGCCACTACAGTCTTTCTGCTACTATTGCTGGACTGCTGCTGTATGTGTGGGAGAAAAAAACATTAAACAGAGCACAGGAGCGATAAGTTTTAACCAGTAAAATAACCAGTAAAAGTAAAATTCTTTTGAAGCTCTGTGAAAATGATAGACAGATGAGAGGGTTGTTATCCAACCCTCGAATGTCAACTTTGACAGATGTTTTGGAAGAAAAAGTGAGCTGGACCTTACAGATGGCCCATAAGGTACCAGCTCAGCAGAGTAAATGGGAGCAAAAACAACAAACATTCGAGTATATTTGTCGAAATAAAATCTTTTGAGCATTTTGCGTTTGCCCATTGGTCAGCTCTTTAGATTCTCTAGCTAACTGTTTCTCTGTCAAGCAGGTAGCGCAGAGAGACACTGACACGGCACTTACACTGGCAGCTTGTGGTGGAAAGTGTTTGTCTGTCACAGTAGCATCTTTGCTGCCGTGGGGCAGAATTCATACCAAGCACTGAAATACAGTTCAAACTTACTTGTAGGGCTGGTTGATATGGTTTAAAAACAATGTTTCAATATTTGTAGGTCATGTTGCTTTATATGATATATTCTGAATACATTTATTACATTTTCTCCAAGTACCGTAGTTTTAAATGTTACATTTAAAGTCAGGAACATGTCAAAATTTACATTTATTCAGTCACATCAACATTGTAACAAAGTCAACATCAACAAAGTGCTTTCCTTCAGTACATTGCATCGCTACTGAAATTGAAATACAATCTGGCGTGGCTTAGGTGGTAGGGTGGTCGCCTAGTGATCGAAGGGTTGCCGGCACATAAAAGAAAAAACATAAATCGGTCAACAACAGAGTTTGGTGTATTTGAAGACTTGCCGTTGTTTAACGTGCTTGTAAGAGATTTGTGGAACTGCTAGCTTTGGTTGCAATCTTTGCTAATCTAACCTTTTGAAACCAAACCATCTCCATAGAATTGAACTTGGATTAATTCTTCACTTGGACTGTCATACTCTGCAGTGACTTCACTAACTTTGTTTTCTTACTCCTGCTCTTCAACTCCCTTGGACTTGGACAGAAAGACGTGGACTAGTCAACTCAAAAATCCCTAAAAACAAATAGTGTGGTGAACATTCTCCAGCTGTTTCATATATATTAATGCATTGACTATAATGTGAAAATCCAAAGTATCGCCCATCCCTACTTACTTACATGCTGCATTATTTTTTTGATTATTGCTGGCTTGGCTTTTCACAGTGTGATTTGCGAACACAGTAGGCAGTAGCAAGTCCGAGGATCCTGATCCTTCTGCATCCTTTTCCAAGTACCCATAGTGTGTTTTGTAGCCTTAAGACAGCTGTGCTGAGAGTCTGTGTCTTGAAAATGCTCATTCAGTCTTACAAGTCACTCATTACATTAAATAAATAAATGTAGGACCCACAAGTCCTTATTTTGCCATTCAACCTGTAGAAGGCAAGCAGAGCACAGCAAAAAGAGCCCCTTCGCTAATTATTAAAATCATATGATTCACCAAAGTGTGCAGTGTGAAGGCTTTTATAATTCTTTTAACATGGATGTCAAATTAAAAAGCAAGCCTTCGACACTGCTATGCTGCCCAAACAGCCGTAAGGATGTTTTTTTTTTGTCTGGAACCCTTGATCAATACATAACAGACCTCAGACCTGAGAACTAGCATCTGAGAGGAAATTTGTTGTTGTTTGCTGTGATGGGCTAGAATTTTGGTGTTATAAAAGAAGTAGCATTCAGCTGAAACGGTTTATTATTTTGCCAGGGCTGCCTGGTTCCCCTTGAGGACCTTGAACCCGATTGTTTAATGAGATTATTTCTCCACAACAGTCTTAAAAGGAAATGTCAATACCAATTCAATTTGAACGTGCTGTAATTCAAATGTTTTGGAAAATGCTACTTGTGTGGGGACAGTCAGCGTTCTGTCTCTGTTTTTCTCATTGTTTTTCCTCAGCTGTATTATCACATTAAAATGTTTAAAACATAGAGAATGAATAGCTGACAAAGTGCAGTTATAAGCAGCCTGGTAGTTTTTTTGTTTGTTTTTTTTGTTTTGTTTTTTACCTCCATTCATTATTTCCAGCCACTCTCACAAGTCCTGATTATTTTGACCCATATTTCTGACCATTAGCTCAGCCAACAATCAATCAATCACGGACGTAACTCACTGGCCATGTGGTTTGTATTTGTAGCCTGTTACCGAATTAGCCGGTGGCCTTAAAACAATTAGTGAGATACCAATAGTAAAAGAAATGGTAATTGTTAAATTTGGAACCATAAAGTTAGATGACGTGCCAAATCTGTATTAAAATAGTAATGCGTAATAGCCCTGGAAAGTTAGAGTGTTAAAGCTCTCAAGGAGCTTCATTTATCACCAGCTAAAACGTCCATAGTGTGGTGTGATACCGTGTAGATTTGAGATGTTGACACTCTGACCTATGGCAAATGTATCATTGACCTTTGGAGAGAACCTGTTGATGACTCGAAACTGTACTATTTCCAGTCTTCATTCATTGTTTTGTCTTGGAGGTTTCAGACTGTCCAGCCTGTTGAACATTAGCTGTAAAACATAATGATTCCCAATCTTCTATCGTCTCGCCAGTGTTTTGAGTCCAGACTCTGTTCTTGGTAGTCCTGCCTTGTTGGTCCTCTGTCTGCTGGTTTCTTATTTCACATCCTCTGGTTTAAGCACACCCCAGCCCTATGAAATCACCTGTGGGCCACAGCTAGACTTGCTTTTCTCTCACACTCTATTCTTGGTTGTCTTCCTTCACCACCCCCTTCTTTTGTAAGAAAAAAGAGAAGTCTGATGGCTTTTCCAGAGAGAGTGGGAGGTGTGTGTGGAATATGTTCCTCTGTGTGAGTTGCACCACTGGTGGAATGCACTCGCAAGCTATTAAACAAGATTTAAAACCAATGCACACAATGACTTTTTTGCAATGAATGACAATGGTGAAATTGTTTTTTTTTACATCAAACATTACAGAGCTACAGCTTTTCAGAAAATGTCCACCTGAAAATACAGATGACATAAAGTTGGTGAACTCATACTGAATAAGAACAACCACATGCACACACACACAAACAGACAGACATTTGTCAAGAGTCATCCTGATAGATGTATTGTATGCACATGCCCTTGCAAACACACGCATACTAGCGCCAGGGGACCAACTCCAGATCTTCTGCCTAATGCCTCAGTCATGGGCAATGGCAGGAGTGAATAGCCTAATGCATGTGTTTTTGTTGGTGGGGGAAATCGGGATAACAGGAGGAGACCCACATAGACACGGGGAGAAGATGCAAACTCCACACAGAACTTTGTGGTTGTCGGCCCGGGATGCAAACCCACAACCTTCTCGCTGTGAGGCAACAGTGCTAACCACTAAACCACCGTACTGCCCAAATTGGCCCTGAACTGCTCAGCTTTGAATGATGCTTTGATTTCTGTTGCTTTCTTTGTAACTAAGGCACATATCCCATGGAACTGATTCATAAATTGCTAAGAATTAGGTGTTGGAAATCTTGTGGATAAAAGCAATTTGATTATTATTGAAGAAACAATTTGATGTATCAGAAACCTCTTAATCTCTACCACAATCTTGTTTGATGATTTTCATACACTATATCGACAAAAAAATTCTTTAACTTTCACTCAATTTATTAATAGGACTATGGAAACTTAATTAATCATTATTAGTGGAGTACAAAAAATATGCCATACTCCATGGTCTTTATCTAGAGTTAAAAAGAGGAAAGAGTATTATTTACATAATTTCTTTTGAATTTCAGAAGACTTATTGCTCTTCTTGCACTAGTATAGTTTAATGGAAAGAGTTCCCCCAACAGTGCTCCTGTTGCAACAGTTAACTGGCCAAACACTGAATGAGGTCACCCTGTATTGTCTGGCAGCAAGAAATAGAAACTTATCCATGCTATAATATGTTAAATGGCAATCTTAAATTTACTGTTTCACATCTGCGACTCAGAAACAAGACTTATTTTTCAATATTCGTCACTGATGTGACGGTGAATTATGGAAAAAATGTTTAGCCAAAGAGGAAGAGATCATTATTTTGTCACATGACTGTCTCAGTATCTCAATAAAGTCACAAGATGCAGTAGATAATGAAAAAGAGCAACATTTCCAGTCACTACACTGTCTAAGTTATTACATGAAGTGAAATCACCAACACCATGTCACAAAATGTTTCTTTAATTGGTATATTTTTTTAATTAAGTAGCAAATGCACCTGTATTTCGAAAATAAATATAGATTTAGCTTTTTTTACACAATTTGGCCTTGGAAGATCATGGCCCTCTGCTAAATGGCACTAGACCGTAACTCGGTTGATCATGGCTAGACCGAGTGGCCACACTTTATGAAAGGCACAAAGACTCATTCCAGCCTTACAACCCCCACACCCACACTGCTGCCTCTCACTCCGTGCTTGGACGGAGGTAGGACAGTCTGGATGGTGGGACAGACGGAGCAGAAGGGAGGGGGGTTTAAAGGGACCAATCTCAGACACTGTGAGCTGCCCTGAGCTGTTGAGACAGTCTGCCAGCCCTATTGTCCAGCAGCACCCTCCTCTTTCTTCTATTACCTAGTTTGTCCGCCCCTTCTCATAAGATAGATCGCCACTGGAGGTTCTGATAATGGACTCTGAAAAGTGTGTGTGTGTGTGTGTGTGTGTGTGTATGTGTATATATTGTCATGAGCAACCATTTAACTCAGATTTCTTTCATTTCTTTGCCAAAGCCATCGGCTTCATATGAGCAGAGCAACCTTTCATTACTTTGGTTCAGGCGAAAAAACAGGCAACTGAAGCAACCCAGAAGACGTTGTGGCCCGTCAGCAGCCAATCACCATGTCGATCATTCAGGCCAAGTCCAAATGAAAGGATGTGTCTTTCGTGTAGCGTTTTTCCCTACACTTGTACAATTCACTTGTTGCATACACACACCTAGTGTACATATATTTGTTTAGTACTGCTTGTAGATATCGAGCTTGATCACACTGGTACGCGCTCAGAGTAGTAACAGACATGCAAGAATTTGTTTTCACCCTCCTGTCAAGCTAAACGTCACCCTGCCCTGGACTAGTCTGTTTTGTGAGTCAGCCTAACACACCTATTCACATACCTACTGCCACTACCCTTGTAAGTGTACATATTTATTGTTCACTCTCGGATACATTGACGTGTATTATGTTACGACAGTTTCTTTGTGGGATGAAGGCACACTTTTCACACTATCACATTCTGACACACACATGCAGTATTTGGGTTTGAAGGTCATTTAGTTTCTACTACAGGTCACGGAACACAGTGATGTCTGTGCAGACTTCACTGCGGCAGAAAATCCATAACAATTTGTCCCATTCATGTCGATATCGGCTCATCTGTGACTCATGTCTCCCTGTGGCTTTGGCTCTGGTTTGTGTTAAAGAGAAGGCCTAAAGGGTAGAGGTTTTGGGACCCAGGGTAGGTTTCAGTGAGTGTTCACACATGAGGAATCTGGGGACAGTAATTAAACCAGTGCAGTGCAACAAGTTGAGAAGAGTTGGGATTTTACTATTTTAGTATATAGGAGATGTCCCAGACGTTTTCTGTGCGAGCAGTAAATTTTAGAATGAGTATGTTATGTACATTTGCTGTTATAGCAGTTTGTGCTTTGTTAAATTTTACTTTTTGCATTGGCACCACACCGCAGAAACAGGAAATGGAAATTATAGTTACACACACAACTTGATGCCAAAATTAACTAATTTCATTCTGCCATTCTCGGCTTGTTCACTTTCAAGGAACATACTAGTGGCACATACAGGCGACCCTGTGTCATCATACCTCCACATGGAAGAATTGATTAAGTGAAAAAACAGTCAACAATATATTATCATCTTGTATATCAGTCTACCACATTAGTGGCTTTTTTGAGGCACACTGTCTTAGTTTTACAATTTTTATATAAATTTTGTATTGTTCATTTATAATTATAAAAGAACAAAATGATTATTATCGTTTATCATCACCATCCTTGCCTATATGTTAGTATAATTTACAACCTGACAGAAATAAACAGACAGGCTTGGACCATCTGTCTTTACCAGCTTCTGTTGCTGTGGGGAGGAGCTCAACTGGGAAATGCTGGCCTGGATTCTCGGAAGGCTGCAGATTCAAACCTGTGTTCCTCACACAGACACACACGCACAACCCAAAAGTGAGTTCCCGGTCAGAGATCATGCCGCTCTGTTTCCCTCTGCTAGCTAATCGAGGCGCTCTGTGCTTCAAATATTTTTAAGCTTTTTTGCAGGATTAGAGACTAATTGTTTTGACAGCACAAGTGGCTGTTCCTGTAAACAACAGGCTGAGGCTTGGTCGCAAGGAAGGAGTGATTTGTGCCTTGGGGCGGACATTTCTCATCAAATTCTCACTCAGAAGTTGAATTACTACATAAAACCATACTGAAATAAACTCCAAGACTAAATTTTCTCTATAGAAATAGTTAGTATTGCACATTATATCACCAACTTTTGCATAGTACAGGCATAGACAAGCATAGTTACAGTGTGCAGGAAACAGTCCAAACTACAGAATCAGGTTCAGATTTGTCTGGATTCCTGTCATTAAAGTCAGACTTCATGATCTTAAGTGACGTACGCTATAAGGTAATGTGTGCTGATCTGCCCAGTGTTTTCCAACACTACAGAACCCTATGTTGAACATTGCCAGTCACAGTCAAATTGTTGTGATATTACTATTCTCCCATATTTCCCAGCATCATATACATCCTCACTGACTGTAGATTCTTATGTTGTATTGCACAGACACATTCCTCTTGTGTATGCAGTAGTGTGACTCACACCAATCCAAATATTTCCCATCAGCATCTTCTTTACCGTAAATCTTTTCAACAAAAACACTGAACAGGAAGGGAAAAGACACTGGGCCTGTAATGGTCTTAAAGTTTGTTCATGTCTGTCTCAGCCCACACAGAGTTCTGCCCCACCAACCACCCACGCGGCAATGGGAACACATACCAGTGCCATAAGCTCAGCCCAGTCTGACAATTTAACACATCCACAGAACACTTACCCTTTCCTTGTCCAGAAAAAATTCAGGGTGTCAAAAAATAAATAAAAAGAATCCCCCAGAGTACAGTATAAAGGAATTACCTACAGTAAATGTAAATTTGTTGCTCATGTTTCTGTGTGTTCATCCATGGGTCAAAATCATCCTTGTGATTAAATACTTGCATTATGTGATGTTTCTTTAGTGCTTTTACATGATGGTTGCTGTCATCTACTGAGTCATTAATTAAATACCTCATAGTAGTGTGTGTCACTTTTACAAGAGGTTTGACAATGGTTTCAAGTCGGATCCTCAGCCGACATATTGAGACAAACGAAGACTGAATTGCTTGGACATCAGTCATAAACAGAAAAATTGAAGCAAGATGAGTAATCATCACAGGGAATATGAACCAAAACTCTTAATTGATCTCATTGCTATAATATGACCTTAAAGTGACTAAAAACAGCATGTTAGGTTGAATATGTATGTAAATTAGTGTACTCTGTGGTATTTGGTAAATGGACTGCATTTCTATAGCGCTTTTTTCCAAAGCGCTTTACAATGTTTGCCTCCCATTCACCCATTCATACGTCAACAGCCGAGGTAACCATGCAAGGCCCACTTGCTTGTCAGGAGCAATTTTTGGTTAGGGTCATGCTCGGGGACATTTGACATGGAGGAGCGGGGGATCAAACCGGCAACCCTTCGATCACCAGGCAAGCACCCATACTCCCTAAGCCACGCTGCCCCATATTTTGTGAAAGGAGATGTTTAGCATACTTTCCCCACTCCTTTTAGGTATCCAGTATCCATCTACCCGTAAAAGCTGACGAGTCTGTCGAACACTATTGTTTTGTCCTTTAATCTGGGAGATCAGTTTTACAGACTTTGATCAGTTCAGCAATTATGGTAGACCTTGATGTGGTAAGACTTAATTTAATGACTCATAAAGTTTGGAACTGTATAATTTTGTTCAAAGAGCATATGAGGCAATATTAGTGAAAACCGGTAAAGCATGTATGTGATTCTTTTTGTCTACTGAGTTTTAATCATGTGCTGTGTGAACTGACTTTTGGTATATGGAGGACCGTGTCATGAGGTTTTTAGTGCATAGGATGGTTTGGATTATGTGGATGTTGTTTTTGTTCTTACATAAATTCCTGCCTTCTTTGGCTTTTGACTGCATTGATGATTCATGTGTGAATCAGCTCCCACCAAGTACACGCGCTTACGTGCAATGGCATTGAGGAAGTTTTCTTTCCAATTCAGAGCTTTTTTGTATTCACTTGATCTGTATGCATTGCATGTGTTCATATACATTACTCAGACACCATCTATAATCCTCCAGCCGACACAAACACCCCCCTTTCCCTCAGTGAATTAAACCCTCCATACTTCACTTGCTTGCTGATACAATGGTTGACCTAGATGGTTTAATACTGAGCTTTCTTTAGTTCTACAGGAGAAGCAATCTCTTTTTTTGAGTGGTGACGTTTGTTAGGCTTAGTCTAAACCTTTGACCTTTACTCATTACGTCTTTGGTTATTGTGCTGAGAGACTGTAGTGTGCAACCCCATCATGGCATTAAATTTACTGTCTGGTGGCTTAAATCATTATGGAACAAGTTGTAGGATTTGATGAGTTCAGAGGAGTACCAGCTGAGAAGCAATATTACTTGATATTAAACCATTTTTGAACAAAAAGCATGGCAACAGTGTAGGAGATCCTGATAATGTACTGTGTATGAAAAAGTGGAGACAGGTGGCAGTGGTCGGTGAGGCCATTAAATACATCACGACATGTGGATGGCGAATTTTTGCGCAACCTCTCCTCAAATAGTCCCGCCATATTTTCATTGTCTTCTTCATTGTGTCTCACTGGTCTCACTTCAACTGTGGCTTACGTTGCCTGACACTGCCCCCACAATTTTCGGTGGTACTTCTCTGTTAAGTCTGTATCCGTAAACTCTCAGACAACGTGAACAAATGCAGACGTAATTAATGCCAAGTGTAAACCAAAGGCTCCATCCGCATCCGTGTATGTATTTAACATTGAGCACAAATAAGCCTTAAGTCATTGCGCCAGGAGCATAGCATAGTATAGCATACACAGTTGGATGCACCACAATAAGAGATAATGTCAAATAAATAATAAAAACAGAAAATTGGCACCTGATGTTTCATGTTTGTGGAGCTCTACCATGAAAACATATCTTTCAGTTAGCGAACATTGAAAATGCATGAGAGTAGCCCACTTTACAACATTAATTAATTAATATCTACCTTTGCCTCTTCCTCGCTGCTGATCTCCAGGTCCCTGGATGGTCGTTTGCAGGTATCCCACAGAAAAGGCCTGCCCCATGTCATATACTGCCGTTTATGGCGCTGGCCCGACCTGCAGTCCCACCATGAGCTTCGGGCTGTGGAGCTTTGTGAGTACGCTTTCCACACCAAGAAGGACGAGGTGTGCGTCAACCCCTACCACTACCAGAGAGTAGAGACACCTGGTATGACAGCACGTATACATTTTCTACTTTCTTACTTACGAGGAAAATTTTAACCTTTTCAAATTAATATATTCATTAAAGTTAAGCGTTATCTATCTGTTGCAATAATGGTGTGGAATAAGTGTTATTTTATTATTCTAATGATTTCATACAGTTCTCCCACCGGTGCTGGTGCCCAGACACACAGAAATCCCCAGTGAGTTTCCACCTCTGGATGACTACAGCCATTCAATCCCTGAAAACACCAACTTCCCTGCTGGCATAGAGCCTCAGAGCAACTACATACCAGGTACCAGCAAGCTTTCCAGACACCCTCAAATCGAGCCTCTCATACCTCTTTTACACCAAGCAGCCATGTTCCACCTACATTTCCTGACTCAGGGCTGGCCCATGTAGGGCTCTTTACTCAGTAAATTTGTCACAAACATGTCATATTATGTGTGTTTGTCTCCCAGAAACGCCACCGCCCGGCTACCTCAGTGAGGATGGAGAGACCAGCGATCACCAGATGAACCACAGCATGGACACGGGCTCCCCAAATCTGTCGCCAAATCCAGTTTCACCCACACATAGCAACTTAGGTAAGCTCTATATTTGTGTACTTTTCTGTCTGTCTGCCATAACTAACAGACAAATGGTTCAACAGTGTATGTCCCCAGAGGGAATTCTCCTTTTGAGTCTATTCCAAATTTGTGAGAGGAAACCAGGTGGTGAAAGAAGTCTTTGTTTTCCCTGCACTTTGAGCTGGCCAAGACAGCCGTCAGCCCACGCTAACATCAATGACAATATCCTAAGCTTATTCTTTTAGGACGGAAAAACACCAGGGGTCTCACACTATTGGCAAAAGTACAAATTCACACCACATTTGTTTTGTTGCGTCCAGCTCTGTACTAGACCTCAAAGCCAAGGACAAAATGTAGAAATTGTTAGACTGTCCATATTGAGGGGAAAAAGAGCAATTTACCAGAACCAGTTGAATCCACTGATGTCTAACAAGCCTGTGCTTTCACCAGTTTGAGATTCAGCATCCCACATTTCCACATTTTGTCTGGTCAAGGTTTCTGGAAAAGTGTATGGATTTGACATTTTGGGACGCAAGCACTGATTGTCTCCCTCCCCCAACATTTCCAACCATATCCTCTTCTCCCATTTCACTCAGTTTCCCTCTTCTGCATGATTTTTATATATTTCATATCTGTAATCCTGGCCGTTGTTTCTCTGCTCTTTCCGTGGCTTTCAGTTCATCTGTTTGCTCTTCTTGACAGCTGTCTTCAGTTACTTATGTGTTTCTGTCTCTGTGTGTCAGACCTTCAGCCAGTGACATACTGTGAACCAGCCTTTTGGTGCTCCATTTCCTACTACGAGCTCAACCAGAGGGTCGGGGAGACCTTCCACGCCTCACAGCCCTCACTGACAGTGGACGGCTTTACAGACCCCTCCAACTCAGAACGTTTCTGTCTGGGCTTGCTATCTAACGTCAACCGCAATGCTGCTGTGGAGTTAACACGTAGACACATTGGTAAGGCTCCTTAGCTTACCTAATTAACTCATGGATGTAATGCCATGTTCGTTGTTCCCTCCCTCAGTCCCTCCTTCCCTCCCATTTACGCAAAATTATATGCCAACACTAATTATGACTTAACACTTAAAATTACTGTTCACATATCCAGTGTGTTATGGGTTTTGCCTGAAGAGTGCTTTATTCTGTCTCTGAAGGCCGAGGTGTGCGTCTGTATTACATCGGAGGAGAAGTGTTCGCTGAGTGTCTTAGTGACAGTGCCATTTTTGTCCAGAGCCCCAACTGCAACCAACGCTACGGCTGGCACCCTGCTACAGTCTGCAAAATCCCTCCAGGTGTGTGAAAAACAGAGTGAAAAAGAGAAGCTGAAATAGAGAGAGAGGGTCAGAGCTAGAAACAAATGGAAAGATGTTCAGTGTACTTCAGTCTGATACATAGTGGGATACAATATAAGTATTTATTTTGTTCTTGCAAAATCATGTTAATACCACGTAAATGGTTAAAATGTACTTACTGTTGACTATAAACACGACACATTGGTCACTTTCAATGGACACTTAAGTTTTTAGTCAGGACTGTATTTTCCATTTTCAGTATATCTTCCCATGTCAAGCCAATGTGAGTGTGAGTTGACCCTCTGTTGTGTATCTAATGGTGCTGTATTGCTTGGACTCTTCAGGGTGTAACTTGAAGATCTTCAACAACCAGGAGTTTGCAGCCCTGTTGGCTCAGTCAGTGAATCAGGGCTTTGAGGCCGTCTATCAGCTCACCAGGATGTGCACAATCCGCATGAGCTTCGTCAAAGGCTGGGGTGCCGAGTACAGGTAGGCTGTAGCTACAGAATTTTTTAGGAAAAACATGGTTCCTTTAAAATCCATTTTTTATATTTCAGGTGTAAGATTACTTCAAATGCTGGGATTTTTGTGAACGGAGGGAGGTGATTAGAACTAGATGGACTGTATTCTGTGTTGTTCGTGAAAACATTTTGCAATTTAAAGTCTTTTAAGAGGGTGGTAGTGCACCTTCTGTGCATGTTTGCATGCAATTTGTCTTCTGGAATGCATTTTTAACATCTCCAACATGTTGAAGAAATGCTCACAGTCGTCTGAAAATACCTACAACTCACTGTTTTGTTTGTTTGTTTTTAATATTAAATATTCTGTTGAATACGTTTGCAAAATGTTCACTATTACCAATAAAATTTTTGTTTTACTAAAATAGTTGTTTTCCGGAACTGACGTATAATGTACAATTAAACTAACCTATCAGTTAAGAAAAGGTTTTGTTAAGTGTGATATGAATTGATGTTGCTCCTTTTATTTATTCTGGATGAATGCTGATTCTAGCTTTCATGTCTTGAAGAACACAAAATCACTCTCCCTTACTTCAACAGTATAAAAACTACACTGTTTCCTGCCTGTGCACACAAGTTGCACATTAAGCAATCCAGGAACAATTAAGTTTTAATCGAAAAAGTAGTTGAGTAAGAATGTGAGCAGATACCGATAACATGAATAACAGTAAGACCAAATTCTCCAGGGCTAAACTGCTGAAGAGACAAACCCCATAGCAGCAAAGTTGTGTAGTGTTTGGGTCCACACCAAACCATATGAAAACACAGACTGTGACTCACCTCCCACAATCATTGCCGCCCCCGCTCCCAGGTATCTGCATGATGTAACCGAGCCCTCATCAATGGGGACAAGCCCCGCTCGGCACACCAGACTATTTTTAAACAATCACACATGTGCTTTGTAAAAAAAAAGAAAAAGACAGATGTCAGATTTTCCTTAAGTGATTCCCTCCCTCTTTTCCACACAGTCTGACTAAACTGATAGTAAGACAGGCGAACAAAGGGGCAGCCTGTGTTTGACTGAAAGTTGACTTTGATGTGTGTGTGAGAAAGAGTGAGAGCGCTCAGATAGAATGATCTGGGAAGCGATGTGATGTCCAGAGGCTGTCTTGGTCTCAGTCCTGTCCATGTCACTGGACCAGCCAGGCCTCATTCCTTTTCCTCCACCGCCCTTCTCTGTTTTTACACATTCTGATCAGTGCAGCAAACAAAGGAACATTCAGGACACAGACAGTACATTATTACCTCCATCTTCAATAAGAGTGTGCCATCAATGAGGATGATCGTGGTTGGTTTTACTCAGCCCCCGCCCTGCGTTGAAATTCAAGACAGACTGTGTTTCTGATATAGACCAATTCACAAGGGCATATAGTCATGAATGCAACGCTCTCCGTCACGTGTAATAATCCCTAAGTTGTTTTTTGTCGTTGGATAAATTTATGGCATTAGTGGTGACGTTATTCTGCATACAGTAAACACAGCTGAAGTTGCAGAGATGAAAAACAAACCTGAGTGGGCCTCAGTGGAGGTTAGTCAGCTGTGGACTCCAGAGGTTACTATTTTTTGTAGACGTTGAGTAAGTATGAACAGATGCTGTTCATTGTCTTTGCTTATGGAATGCATTTAAGGAAACCTTGAGCAGCATTCTACTCTTGCTGATTAAGATCTATGTCCGATGAAAAGGTGACCTGATAAAAAAAATAACATACTCTTAAGAATACAAAGAATTGTGCAGACTTTTCCTCTTATGTCACCGTTTTGTTGTTGTGCAAGTCCAGCAAGCTTCATGTTTTTCCAACACATACTGCTGTAAACTGCTTTCTGTGCACTTCACTTTTGTTTGTACTTTCTTTTGAAAGAGCTTGTTTACTCTCTCCCAGGCGACAGACAGTGACCAGCACCCCCTGCTGGATTGAGCTGCACCTCAATGGCCCCCTGCAGTGGCTGGACAAGGTACTGACACAAATGGGCTCCCCAAGCATCCGCTGCTCCAGCGTCTCCTAGGAAAGGACTTGAATGTCTGTGCACGTAGGGAAAGATGTTGAGCCACAGATTCAGTTGATAACTTACTCCTCCTCCCCACCAGCTGTTGGTAGCACTTTTTATATACATGTTTGTGGCAAAAAGGGGACACGTGCAGTACCTTGTGAGTATGATCTCCACATTTTGTCCATATCTGTACAATATTTTTTTTTACGTTTGATCAGGATTGCTGTAGTAAAGTGAGTACTTTTTGTAATTATTGTTATTTTTTTCCTCTATTCATTGTTTTTTTTGTACAGATGATAAAGTGAATTGTGAAAAAAGTATGAATTAAATTTTTTAAGCATTTAGAACAAATGTAAAGCATGTGTAAGATCATGTTAAATGTATTTCAGTTTTTATTTCTGAACATGTTCATTTGAGATTTGATGAATATATTAACAAATATAACCTTGACAGATGGATTTAAAATGCATGATTTCATGGAAATGTTCGAGCACCACTTGTAAACGGTGTGAACAGTTTTCATACAGCATATTTATGCAGCCATTGTTATTGTTATATGCACAGGGAACAGAATGATCACGATTAATCAGTCAGGTTTTAGATAAGTCTCTCTTATTAGTTATCCATTTTTGGATAATTATCATCATCTAATTTTGATCATTGTGAAACCAATAATGGTCACTTCCCAAAATGTATTTGTTTTGTTGGAATGAGGCCGAATCTCCTGTCTGCCAGTAGCACAGGGTTTGTGCTTTCAACCAGAGCCAAGTAATCAAATGAATTAACATAATGCTTCTAGGTGACATATAATGCTTTGCTTATTTCCCCTCATGTTTATGATAAGATATATTATTGGAAATATGTGTCCTGAACTGCGTGGAAAAATTCTGATTGGTCCTTTACACCTGCGTACGCACTACATTACGAGTACATATGACTGTGTCTAATTGGGCTTGGGTTATGATTCTTGTTTGGCAGCAAGAGTTACTGGGATCAGATCTTAGATGAGGTAGATGATTTTGGGCACTGTGGTGCAGTGTTAGCACTGCCTTCAGCAAGAAAGAAGGTCCTCTGTCCTAGCATTCCTTTCTGATGATAGCATGTTCTCCCCTTGTATATGTGGGTTTCCTCCATTTTTGATTTGCCCCACCATTAAAATGTGTTGGCGCAGTGCTCCTACCTTCAACCAAGGCACGAGACTGAAGACGTGTAGTTTGTCCTCGGGTGTTGCATCAACATGAATGTGTGTTTTGCAGATTAAAGCCTCACTAATTAGTTCAGTGAAGGCTTGTATGAAAAATTGTGTATATCCTCTTTAAAAGCCACATATTGGTTCTTAGAAAATATCATGATGAATTTTGTTAACTTTGAGCCCCAAACGTGATTTCAATGCAATTGCAATTCAAAGCCGCAGGTCATAGTGTGAGATTTATATCCTGATTGTGTACAGGAGAGCTTCAACAATTTACAATATATATTTGTGCTATTATGTGTGTGCGTGCCCGTGTGTGTGTTTAGTAATTAGCATGTATTAACACAAACTTTAGTAGCATCCTTTATTGTAACTTGCATATTTCAGGAAAACTGCAAATTTAAGAGACAGCATGCATATATTTGAATGTGTCTGATATTTATACATATCAGAAGGCCGCCGTGCATAACATTTTCCCTCAGCAAGTCCATAATATTCAAAGTCTATTTTGATACAGATTATTTTTGTAGGAGAAAAAGGGTGAAAATGTGTGGACAACCTCACGTTCAGATGATATATCAGAGAATACTGCTAGCAGGCGTGTTGGATTGCAACTGTTTATTTTTCTATTCACAAAGACAAAGCAGTTTTTTAACCAAGGGAAACATCTGTTAGGTATAGGAATGTAAATAGATGATAAATGTAAACAGTCGATCCTCCAAATTCTGTGTGAATCTGTATGAGTTTTTACCATTGAGCTTTATAATTTCGATGGTTTTGGCAGCAGGAGAATGAGGGAATCAGCTTTGGTTCTGTTACCGGTAGACCACCCACTGCGGTGGAAGTGGATCAATTTCCCTCTGCCGTCATAACACTACACAAATACACAGTGGGTGAATATGGACAATAAGAGTCCTATTGCAGTAGTTATGAACATTTAGCCAGTTTTGATGTGAATGCCAGCTCTGTGGTGCTAATCTTGAACATTTCAGGGACTTCAGACAGACAGATTACATTCTCATTAATGATTACCGTCATAGGATATCGATTCTTGGCCCCTAAAAATATTGTGCGGGATTGTCTCTGAATCAGTAGCATCTACCAGTCCGAGACAAGCTGCCTCTGTCCTGATCATAATGGGCTCCTTGATCCCAAGGATGATGTATTTACCCACTAGGGAAAACTTTTGCCAATTTGTAATTTTTCTACACTTATATATTAGTGCTTGTGTATTTTTATTTTCTTTGGTTAAACTGTTTACTGTAATTGTTAGTTGTGATTCATGCTTTCACGCCTGAATTGGTCATTTAGTTGTGTATAAAATTATATCCTTTGTTTGTCTCTGCCTATGAAATATTGATGTGATGCATTATATTTTTGTTTGTTATTGATCTATGAATAAAATAAGTAACTTGTGGTGATACTAGAGCACACATGTTTCAGGTAACAATGCAATGTATTTCAGTAACCCTAAATTTGGCTCATATTCTGTTCAAGTTCACTCAGAGAGCTCATATCTCAATCTGATGTCCAAAAATGCTATATGCTATATTATGCTACAGTGATATTACAGACATAGCCTTCTTCTTTACTGATATTTGTTGAAAATTTTACACTTTCATAAGCCTCTTTCATACCTCCAAATGAGTATTATTACACGTGTTCTCAACTCTATTTTGTTAATTAATAGATTAACCAGAAATGTGATCCCTACCAGATCATATATTATTATTCGGTGAGATCTGAATATCAGGAAAAAATATGTCCACAAATCCTGTATCCTGCCATGTTTTAGAGAAAAAAATATTTTTGCACCAGAAAATAACATGCCGGTCAGTCTGAAAATCTCATTACTCCTCCTTGACCCAAGTGCTTCATTGTCATTTGTTTCTCATTGGCATATCCGGGTTTGGGTACATCAATTGAACATTTTTTGACTTTTGGGAAATTACAGTCATTTAAAAAAAAAAACATTTGAAGATTTTGTACTTAGTCAATGGAGTTCTTAGATGAACTAATTTGAAGTTTTCCTCTGTCTTGTGGATTTCCTGCTCTATGACGGATCATTTTCCTCTGTCCGTTGACAGAACCAGCTCAGCTAATTACAGGCCTAAAGCAGACACTCACATTCTTTTATGTATTGCTTTGTTGCTGGTTAATACAAATCATAATCGCTTTGGCTGTTCGAGACACAGTCTGGCTTTGATTTTGAATACATGCTTTGTTCTGATGTCCTTAAGATAAAGAGGAATGAACAACCCTCCAAGCCAGAAACCACTTCACTGCAGTGACACAGTTTGGTTACATAAAAATTCCATTGTTACAATGAGAAGTTAGATGGCGGAAGGCAAAAGGAATCTCTTCTGTGTGGAGGCTGCTGCTGCTGCTTTACCTTACAACAAAATGTACATATAAGAGGATGAAAACGGACATGAGGTGACATTCTGACCTTTACTCAAGGCTGCACAATGAACAGAAACTCGGCTATTATTGACAGACTCTATGTTCTTTTTTAAAAATTGAAAGCTCTCAATGCAATACATTAAAAAAATACATTTGGGCATCTATGAGAAGACATAAGACAAACAAAATGAAGTAAACTAAAGGCTTAAAGATCTGCAATAAGATGTAGCGTGTGTATTCATAGTCTTATTTATAGTGTTTTGTCTTCAAAAATAATTGTACACTGAAATATCAAATGTAATTAATCAACTGATTTTTAAATCAGATAAGAGTGTTTTTATAAAATGGCTCCTTACACGGAATTGTGGTAAACTATCTGCACTGCTATGGTTTAGTGCCTTAAATCCTCCAACTGGTTAAACAATAAACTCAACCCTCAGCTCGCTCAATTTCAGTTTTACAGTGCCATCTGCTGGCTTCATAAGGTACTGATGGAGCTGATGCTGCTTGGGCCCATTGAACACATAAAGTTTAATGTTGGATTATTCATTATGATTGTTGTTAATGTGAGATGAAAGTCAGTATAGTCATCCTTAACTGAGACGATTTTAGTCTCATGATGGCTTTTTCATATATCAAGCTGACACCTGAATCTATAAAATTCAAGCGCCAGTGCAGAGATCTAACAAGCTGTGTCTTCATGTGTCAAGGACAATAATTTTGGGAAGAGTACTGACAGGTTGAGAGGATGATTTGTACTGGCAAAATCGAGGAACGATCTCACTGTGATGGACAGTTTTTAGTTTTTAATCTCTTCCCCCCACCCCAATCATTTGTATTAATATGTATACGTATGTATATACACTGTATCTTATGAATGAGTGAATCTATTTCAACCAAACTTACTATACATGTGTACTCACTGCATATGCAAAAAATTAAAATTAATCAAATTAATGCTGGCACTAGAGCTTGTGGCCTCGCTTGTGTGTGTGTTGTGTGTGTGTCTGTGTTTGTGCGTCATGGTATACTCAATAACCTGTGACAGGTCATCATTGAAACAGTTGGAGGACAGTTATGCCTTAAAGAATGTGTGGTCTGAGTGGCCTCTACTTTTAGTTTGTAATGTTAATGCAACGACCATCCCATCATGTTTTACTATAGTCAGCAATTTAATACAACACATCACAAGACTTACCTGAATAAAAGAGAATCTCACACATCTTTATTTAACTTGAATAGAAAAAAACACAATACTTTGAGACTATTGAACTCCAGTCCATCTCTCTCTCTCTCTTTCTCTCTTTGGCTCCGGCCTCAGTTCCTCCTGAGAAGTGTTTGTCACTGGTTGGTCACAGCTCCGTCTGCCAGGCAGCTTAAAGAGCAGATTGCCGCATTATCAGCATTCAGTAGCCACCTACCTGACTGCACTGCCATGGGTGGCTACATTACATCTGTCTCTGGACACCAGCAGGTACTCGGCCCTACAAGTCAACTTTTCCAACTGGCTACTGTTGGCCCTGTGCCTGTGTGTCACACACACACACACACACATGCATACAAACACACAGAAGTCACTGCACTAGCCAACACCCGTCCCTCTTGTCATCTGTAGCACCCATGCAGGAGAAGAAACTGTCACACTGTCTCAACCGAGCAGACATTCTGTTCAACAACATTCATAAGCACCTGGCCAACACTTATGTTCAGTGCAGAAAGCATGCATATAAAGTGTTCTACACCGAGCTGCATGTGGGAAAACGTGCTGTTTGCTGTAGCTACGAACAAGCCAAATAGTTTAATTTTGCCCCTTGAAGCAATTTTCTGCTGCTTGGCACCGTTTTTATTCTGTCAATATGTTTTCCATCTCACTTACTTCCAGAATGAAGGACTGTGCATAAATCTGCTGCATCTAACGTGCATGTGCATGAGAATGTTTTTCATTGTTGAATCCTGGTAATGATGGAGCTCAAAGCTGGAAGAGTGGAAGATGCAAACATTAAAGTCTGAAGAGTGAGTTGGAGTGAAAACATGAGTCTGGAGAAAGTGTTGGAGAAAAGAGGCAGTGAGGGAAACATATTTACTGACATCCATGGGCTGTCACCGCTCTGATTAATGGTGGTTGGTATCCCTGCCTGGTGAAAAGGTGTTGTTGGGGTGTAGAGAAAGCCCAGGCGCTGACCCAGAACTAATAGCATTCGACTTGAACAAGCTGTCCAACCTGAGAGAGCGGCCGCTGCTGCAGCGCTGGGCTGGAAAGAAAAGGAAATAAGGAAAGTTAGAAATGGGAAACAAGGTAGATACTGTAGGCTCACACTGTGATCTTTGAACTTTGGTCATCTGGCCCTGACTCCAAGTGTTCTACAGATACAAGGTTATTCATACCACTCCTTGTTTCTGTTGTATTTTATTTTCATTACAAAATAGACAAAATTTTGCTGTTCATTTGAAACAGGTTAAAATCTGCAGGGAGAAAAAAATCAATAATAAAATTATGGCAGTGGATTATAAAAACTGTGCATGCAGCACAAACATGTACTCACACATGCACTCTGTTAATGCTGGCACATTATACTGTGCATTTTCTGTCTCTTCCATTATTAAAAATATTATTTGTATTTGAACTAGTAAGAGATAAAAATGTCACAGTGGAAGATTTTCTTCAGTTACTTGAATCCTTTTCCTATTCACGACTAAAGTAAATAACTTACCTTGTATTTATCCAATCCCAAAATACCAACACAGTAACCATTACTTTTTAGAAGAAGAATCGGGGCTTTCACCTTTATTTGGTCACGTTCTGTATTTGTACATAAGGAAATGAAATTTGTCTACTACATTTTAACCTATCCATATAGGAGCAGAGGGCAGCGGTGAGCACCCAGGGAGCAACTTGAGGTTCAGTGTCTCACTCAAGGAAACTTTGACACATGGACAGCAGGAAGTGGGGATCGAACCACCAACCTTATGGTTGGGGGACGACCCGCTCTTCTGCTCGTATGGCATTTTTTTATTTCCCTGAAAATTGTCCCTTTTTCAGATGGGATGTGTATGACTGTACACAGGTTCACCCAGAATATACAGTATACTGATGTCTGGTGTTTTGGGATATTTTGGGCTTTTATGTGTATGAAAATAGATCTATTCGCAGTCAAACCCAGAGTTTAAGAGAGTAAAAGACTAATCACTGGACAAGACTCAAGAAAAAAATATAATTAACAAACATTTTTCAAACTAGTTGATTTGTACTGAAAAAGACTGTTAAGAAATGAGACTTGAAGGTTCACTAATAGACTTGATGAGGTGGAGATTTCTGCAGTGTAAAATCCACCTTCACCAGGAGCTGCCACACACCTTTCCCTGAAAAACACAACAGAGAGGCCCGTGTTTGCCAAGAACATCATCCTGCCGAGGTTGTTTTTGCTGAGGGCAACAGCAAGCCCAACAGCTGGGACATAATGAAGCTTTCAGGCACTTGTTCTCCCATCGTGTAGCGCCAGCCCCTGTCTGCTTCCACCAGATGTTCAATGTTTCTCCTCCAAAACCCTCTGCTGCCAAAACTGGGACGATCGCTCACAAAGCGGAGGCCAGCGAGCTCACACAGTCAATTCATGATTATAGGGTGATAGTTGGGTTAATTGCTTCTTTCGTGTTTATTGGGCGAGGTCCTGTCACTTGGTTGTCATCTTTTGTGTAGCTGATGAATCAGTTTGACAGTAACTAGGGTGCTATTATAGGTCTCACTGGTCTGAAGTTAGTTTAGTGTTATTAAGGATTTATTTCCACAGATCAGCAGGGCTGTCACAGTGAATACCGATGTGTGGATGTTTATAAAGGATGAGACATGGAAATATGCTGTCATGTGTCTTCACCAATATGTCAGGTGGTTCAGGTTCTTCCTCAACGTGCCAAATTAAAACAGTCTTGTGTAAGATAGCAGATTTGTGTGACTCAGCACGGATCACAAGATGCTGAAGCAGCCAACTTCACTGACGAGAAGGATTCAGCAGTCTCTCTCTTCAGCACTACAACTGTTGTTGTAAATCAGTGCTGCTGAATCAGAGCTACAGTTAAGTGGACCACAGCAGTCGTTGGTTACACTCTGGTCGGTGTCACATGGCAGAGAGGAGGCAGCAGCACTTTATCCAGGGAGGAGAGAGGCAACTGGACAGTTTGATCTCAACTAATTATTCACGCGTGATGTTCCGATGGAAAATCTTTTATCTTGTCACCTACTTATTAATAACTTAACCTATTAATCCTAGTATTAATAATCAAACTGGAATTCAGTTAAATCAGCACACCTTTTGTTGCTAATTTATAGCTGCAAACCACTTTTTGACCACCAGAGGGGGATATTAGAGTCTGCGAATCCGGTGTTACCATAAGTTGGAGTCCAGTTGTGGAATAGCTGGTCACTTAAAATGCATTGGGAGAGTCATTAACCCTTTGACTGTCGCGTCCGGATAACAGCAAGCCGACACACCCTTCATGCCTGATAGCCGACAACATCTGCATATCGCAGAAAATCGCTGTATCTCCATAGCACTGAGCAACGTATTTTTACATCATCCATATTTATGAATTGTAAATGTTTTATGTTGTAGTAGGTTGTAGGCTGTATATTTAGGCTGCACCAATTTACCACCAATTTACCACCTACCAATTTATTACACCTGCAGGACACTACATCAACAAAGGATAACAGAAAAAGCTGTGCTGGCCAACAGCTATCATCAATCAGCAAGATATCAACAAGGCGCAAGTTGGGCACCCTGGTGGTTCACCGGGTGTCCCACATACCCCAGTGATGCAGGTTTGATTCTGACTTGTGCCTTTTTTTGGATATCATCCTCTTTCTCTAGGGTACCTATCATAATAACACAGAAATTAAAAAGAATCAAAAGAAATCAAATGCTAATGACACACACACACACACACACACACACACACACAGGCACTCTGTCTCTATTATTTCGGTGGCATTTCATGTGCTTCCATTGGTCAACGAAACCAGACTGATTTCCTGCGGCACCTGATGAAAAGAGACACCACCATGGATGAAGATCAATGTGTTCATGAAGGTGAGTAACCATATCAATTACACGAAACACATTATGTGCACGAGAGGGATGTGTCGACATTCTTAACACAAGAACACCATGTTATCAATTCCCAGACGAACTCAGTGAAAATAGCTAATGTTAGCTTGCTAGCGAGCGTTAATTGCGTTAATGCTAGCTATATAGCTGGAATGCTGTTTGCTGCTTCCATGTGTGTTTCATCAGAGGTTGGTGAGAATGGTGAGAGGCAGAGAGCTAGCCTACAGTGTATTCAAGGGAAAACCTAAAAGAAGTTTGTCAACAAACCCCTAATTTTTGAAAATGCAGAGTAAATACTAATCACCGCTTACAGAAATCCATTGGAGAAAAAGTAGAACTTTCCTTTGTGTTAAGGCAACCATACTTCCAAACTGTACTGGAGCTCAACAGTGGCACTGTGATAAAAGCACTCAACCACCTTCACAATGACCTGCACAGAGAGGAGCAGGCCCTGGGGGGCACCATGAACCCCCCACCCCCACCCTCTGTACACACACGCTAGTACTTTGATCACTGCTGAATGATCATAAAATGCTCTTCAGGTTCAGTGTCATGTTTTCCACTGTGTTCCTCTTGAGTTGGCAGACAGCAGTGATAGTCTGCTGGGCTGTTTGATAAAAATAAAAGTGTATAAAACAGTCAGCAATTAAATTGGAGCGACACATAAACAAAAGAATGAATGAGTGAATGCTACTGTTTCCTAAGTGCGCTGATGATGAAATATTATTGTGGGTCTTTGTCATTCTTTATTCATACTGTAATGAGGCTAACAGTTCTCAAGTCTAAACACTGGCATTGGCATCACTTCGGGTGTGTGTGTGCGTGTGTGTGTGTGTGTGTAGAGGGGCGGCATTTGGTGATGTTTTCTGTTAATTACACTGTCTAATCTACCCCTTGTAGAGGACTCATGTTACAGGCTAATTGTATTTACTGACATTCGATGTTTCTACATATGTAATTAATTAAATTTATATAATTTATGCTTTGCTAATTTCCGTGAAACCGAGGAGCGTCTCAGTTAAACCCTTTTTTGTTTTGGGGGAAAGCAAGAAATCTCCATAGGCTATCTTGTCACTGATCAATGCACATTTAGATCTTTAACATCTGGCAAGCCACTGGAAATTGGCTTCTATGGCAACACTGCGTTGCCATCATCCTCCCGTCATTAGCTTTCACCATTGCCCCGGGGTTCATAATGTCGTTAGCTTACATAGAGACGCCAGTAAAGCGATGTTACATGACGTTTCTCAACTCTTTTTATTGGAGTAGCCTGCCATGCAACTTGCTTGTCCTATTCAATGGACACCACGGGGAAAGGAGTCATGATGAGAGCATGGGCTTGATGACACAAGGTTTAAATTTTCTTGCGTCAAACATCATTTAATTTGGGGATTAGGCAAATAAAAGCCATCACATGTGCTAGCAGGAAAAGCTGTCGACAAAGTGGTGTAATTTCGGGCGTTCATGGGAAATGGGCTATAAAAGATTTGGGTATCAGCCAATTGGCCTGCATCAGCTTTTATATATTTTTCGTCTTTTCATTTTCCAGCCCGACTTCATCAGCTACAGGGTTTGTTCACATTTTAATGTGCAAATCAAACTTGCGCCACTGCTGCACTAGTTTTAATCAAATGTGCAGTCAAAATGATTAGCCACAATGACTGAAATTATGTAGTTGTAATTACAAACAGATGGGAGGCTTTATTTGCACTTAAGGCGACTGTATGCATGGGAAATGCAGTGTGAACAAGAATAATTAAGAAGTTCACGTTGTGTTTTTTGCCAAGTTGTGTTTAAATAATCAACACTTTCATGTAAATTTGTTTTAAATTAACTATATAGTTATATCAATGCTTTGCCGGGAGCGGATTTCACCTTCAAGCTTTGAGGTTGTGAAGATCCTGGGATTTTTTTAATTCTATTTACTGAGACCTCAGCTTGTTTGTTTTCTGGAGACAAACAGTGTGTAACGGCTGCGGTGCCTCCTGCTGGGATGTTTCACACCTGAGGGCTCATTGGGGAGATAGTAACTCAAGTGAGTCGGACAGTAGCTTCTGTTTTGTTTCTGCAGTTCTCTCGATGATAAAGGAGAATAATGCTGCATTTTACCCATGGGTGCTGTCATTCCTCCTTTCAAAAGGGAAGATTAGCCCACAGTGGAACATTTTAGGATAAAAAAGTAGACACTTAATATTCAAAGGAGTTTTGTCCTTAAATGTGGTGTGTTTTCACTGATGATTTCAAACCATCAAGATACTAAATTTCTAATGTGGTGAAAATAGATTGAGTATAATCTGGACCAAAGGCTCATCTACAAAACCCATAAACATTAAGAGGCAACAAAAAGTGAGAGTCATAAGAACCAGTGGCAACTTGTGCCTCCAGCTGTAGTTGTAGCTGTGACGTCACTTGACAATTGTTAATTTATGAATTGGTACAACACAAAGTATTATTTTGGTATTATTATGAAACTTGAAAACACTAATATGCTCTAGTATTCATACTGAAAGAATCCTCAAACACACACACACCACCTGGCATCTTTGTCATATTTTAATTACTGAAGGTGCTATTGTGAGTGAACCCAAAATCCTGCTGCTCAGTATAAACAATCTAGCCAGATTTAACCAGAAACTTGGCGATTAAATACGATTCCCCAAATATTAAAAACACCACCAGAACACAGCAGGAATACAGCGCTAACGCCTCCACATTTTGACAGCTCCCTAAACTCCATCTTGCTGTAACTTCCCTGTGACAGCGAGCTCCTCTCCAGCCACACGGCATCTTTACATCAAACTCAGGTTATGTCATTTATTTTGGACAGGCAACTACATTTTGAATTACATCTTTTACGATATTTTCATGAAAATAAAATGCATACAGGGACAATCAGTACTTCCCTCTGACTATGACAGGTGCAGCGCGTCAGCCCTGTATTGACTGACCACCACTGATCCCTCTTTCATCTTCACATCAGATGTCCACGTACAATAGATTAAACAGTTTCCGACAGGCAAGTCCGGAGGGAGATATTTCATCAACTCTTAGTTAGATTGCGATGACATTTTTCCACACCAGCATATGCTGAATATAACAGGAGCTATGACATATAACAGTAACTATTACTCTTAGTCATAATATGCAATTCCACATTTTTTCTGCTTTGAGTATTCAGAAATTAATTAGTTAGACTGCTACTTGACAATAAAATTATTCTTCAGAGCATTTGTGTCAGCCAAGAGGTTCAACCTACACTGGACCTAGAAGTGCATTATGTAGTGAATATTGTGTAACATATCCTAACTTAATGCATAACTGACCTTGGTGTTTACAATCACAGCAAAGTCTGTGGGGTCTGAAACATTTGTATCGACGGGTTTGATGAAAATCTGAGCCAATATTGGTCAGTGGTTGGGCTTTTGTTCCCAAAAAAAGAGGCAAGTATAGTCTACGACACAAATGTACTTTGGAGGTAAAATTCTATATATTTGATGACTATAAGATAAAATTGTAATTTTTTATTGTTTTTATTTGCAAAGGTTGAATTTTTTTAAAAAGGTTTAAAAACAACTATACTTTATATTTTATGACACAGTTCTGTCATTTCTGTCTTTATGATAATGCTTTTATTGATTAAGTATAGAATCTGATTTCTCATGAGAATGGATTGCTCGACTTTTTTGTTTACGTGAAAAACCTGATGAACCTGAGTTTCTTATTACTCAGAAAACATATCCACCAATCAAAATATAGCAATTGTGACCCTTATTTTCTTATCAGGCTTATCAAAGGAAACAGGAAATCTTTGGATTTATGTAATCTATACAATAATTGTTGCAATGCAAAGCGTGATTTATATTCATCTTGTGATCTCCTCGCATTATGTTTCTAAACTAAAATAAAAAAAAGACACTCAATGCTTTATTTCTTTGTTGTACCATAAATATGTAAATACATACAAATATAAATAAATCAATACATCACAGATTATGGTTTGGTGCACTCAAATTTGTTGAAAATAAGAAAGAGGGCCCTTGATAATGAGACGCGCTGGTTGAGTATCTATGACGTCAGTGTTCCTCCTGAGGCTGCAGCCCATTTCCCGAGGCTCCGGTGTACTCTGCCTCTTGCCCAGTCACTGCTGGGATCGGCTCCAGACACCTCCACCCTGAGCAGTAAGCAGGTGGAGCGAATGGATGGATGATAAATGAATAAAAAAATTGATGAACATATTTTTCATCAACACAGAAAAAGTTGCTTTTTACATAATCAGCATAACCTGAGCACAGTAATGTGGGAAAATTTAGCTTAATGCATCCTCCTTAAATATCTAAGTACTGTATGTGTTTGCTCTAAACTGCCCGTTGCAGTTCACACAGTAGACAATAGAGGTCACTAGAAACTGGTCTTCCATGAAGTTGGCAGCGGTACTGTGTCACACTCAGTACCAAGAACTAAAGTTCTCAAAATATGCTGTACTTGTGAAAGTCTTTCTTTAAGCTACCATTAACAAACAGCTTGTATCTTATTTTCACACTGTCTGATTCAGCAAACCTGCAAGCATAGGCGTGCTTTATTTATGCTGTTGAGTTTTACGCATGACAGTTTTGCTGAGGGTAAAAAAAACCCCCAAAACGTTCTCCTCCCCGTCTTCCCCATGTTTCCCTTATTGATTTTGGCGCTGCTTTGATGTGAATCTGCGCCAGAAGTGTCACTTAGATAAATCACTGTTAGTCCAAGCTGGCATAGCTCGGCACTGGTGACAGAAGGCAGAATTCCACGCGGATCAAATAAATACAGATGTGAAGTAATTAGTTGTATTCCCAAGGAGCCTATTGTGGGCATGTTAAAGATGCTTGGGATCAGCTGGCTTCCCCACTAGTAGCTTTTATCAATTTAAACAGGAACAGAAACTAGGTAGGTCACAACCCATGTGGCTTATAATGAGGAACTTGTTCCATGTTTAGGCCCAGAGATGAGACAAGGTGAGACAATTACAGTCCTTGAATATGTTAACAGGAGGTGGCTTTTGTTTAAACACTGGTTTCTTCTTTTTCATACAGAGGAATCAATTATTATCATGTGAGGCCACATCCTGGAATTGAAAAACTCTTTTAAAAGACTTTTCTCATGAATAAATTAAAAAGATGAGGCCTACAGTGGAGTCCAAATACCCCTAATGCTGATAATAACAAAAGGTTTTTGTGTGATAAATTTTTGTGTGGCAGATGCAAAGTGTCACATCAGTTTTATTTGACCTAACTTTTACCCAACCACTTGATATACAAGTGACGTTGCATCACCTACAATCAATTAAATTTTTGTTTTTTCATCTAGATTATATATAACCGTTGTTGGAATTATATTCAGATGAGCAAATTGTCACTGTATATAATGATGACCTACAGTATATGCTGTCATACAGGATAGACATTGATAAAAGGCTTAATTAATGGGAATAAATGTAGTGCAGGCAAAGCCAAAGTACATACACAAATTGTGCTTTCATACAAATATGATATTATCAGTATTTAGTATTTAGTAATCCCCTCTAAGTAAAGTATGCAACTGGTTAAATAAGAGTCCAACAAATGATGTTGGTTTGTCACACTGCCGAAGTCTGAGTGCTTCATTAGAAACCCTCCAACAATTCAATTGTAAAACACGCTTTGATCTCCACTCTGCACAAATACATTTGGAAACAAGCACTGCTTTAAGTGCATCATCTTCTAACAAAAGGAGTGTACATTTGTCACATAATACTGCCATTGGGACTAATGCCACATCCTTGTGAAACTGAAACCCACTTTTTTTGCTCTCGCAATTATAGACCCCTTCAGGAGGCGACGTGTTTATGCCCAGCAGTTAGCAATGCATTGATTTAATATGTTTCTAATCAGGACATACAGCTTCAGGGCCTAAAATGTTAATTTTTCCTGCTGCTTACAAAGTAGCCTTTGATTTTCTGTCACGGCAGTAATTACAGTGTTTTGCCACTAGATAGGCAGAGAGCTTTGTCTCGTCTAATTATGAGGTAATCATTGCTGTAGTGCCAGCATGTTGTTCTCACCTTTTTGTTCATACTATTTTAATTTTATTTTTACTGCTTCTGGCTATTACCTTCCCTTCTCATTCACAGCGTGTTAACACTGCGTGTGTGTATGTGTGTGTGTGTTTGTGTTTGTGTGAGACTGTGTGGGTATATTTTGAGTGTAGTAGCCTAGTGACTGTAATTGTTGTGGTATGGGTGCTGTTAATTACTGGAGTAAATGGTTGAATCACGGCCAGAGCCCTTTGTGGTTGCAGAGTGGCGGGCAGCAGCAGAGAGACAGAGGGCTGGAAAATTGTTTTTACCATCTGGGGACTGAAGGAGAGCGAAGGAGAGGCAGAAAGGAGAAAGGGGGAACAGTGGCAGAAAGAGAGGCCCAATTGGTGGCCAGAGCCTAAGGGTCTGGGGGTCCATATGGAAGGCAACACTTTGCCTTGTGCTTTATTGCACACCTTGCTGTTTTAATCAATGGCAAGCCTGTTCACAGACCCTAGAGCAGCATTGGCTGTTTCTCATTGTCTCACTGCTACTTCTACTATCCCTGCTCCACTACACCCCACCACTTCTTATCAAACCTCCGAAGAGCTGTGCAGTGCTTTGCAAGCCTCTCTGGAAACTACACAGCTCTGATTGTGCTGCAGTGAAGCTGTTTGCCTTATGTGTGAGGTAAAAAGGTCCCATTTTGTAATGATGATTTGATACACATTTGGCTCCTGCCTGTGCTCTTCTAATTTCCCTGCAAAGCAGGGATAAGAATGCGACCGCCTGCTGTGTTTAGAGCTGTTTCTTAAAATGGAGGACACACCATTCCATCTGAATTCCATTTGAGTGTTGAAAGTAATGGGATTAGGCTACAAAGGCGTGTTAACACCGAAACGCTGGGACTTGTGCTAATAACACCATAAAAGTGCCAGCCAGCAGTTGTCTGACTCTCTTTGTAACCCTGCCCTGGTTGGAGGCAGTGCTCGTAATCACCCCCCTCTGTGTGTGTATGGAGCAGTGAGGAACAGGGGTCTGATTTTATCCTACAATAACATCAATATTTTGTTAAATTAGAGCCACCCCTTCACAGCGCACAAGTGACAAATTGCTATATGAATTTTTCCTGTTAAATCCTTGACAACAGATACGGATTTCACACAGTGTAAGTACTACAGCTTACATTGCGTCTGGTAGTATAAAATGACTGTAAAATTCAAACTAAACCAATTTTCATCTTGCTCTATTTTTCTATTTGAAACATTCTTATGAACTTTCTCATGCACCTCTAAACAAACAAAACATCAGTTACACAACATAAACTGTGTTTGTGTTTGTTTATGAGCAGACAGAGATTTTATTTTTAAATTCCTGTGGATAACTGACTCACAAACATTATCTCACACCGGTACACCTCTGCAGTCAAAGGAACTGATTCTGGTAAGTGCTGGAAATTAGTACGGTAACCCCACCCACACGCACAGAAACACACATGGAGAGTTACGCATGTCTAATACACAGCGACTTAATTGTAAAAATTGTGGATTTTTTTAATGCTTTCTTTTTGATGACCAAGTGGTTTCTTTCTGACATATGCACAAGTGGTGCCAATAATGCAATAATCCAAATTAAGCTTTTGGAGGCATTATTTGGTTCTAAAACAAAATCAGCATTTGTACTTTGTTTAAAAGAAGCCTTGGCTGAACATCCTTTGATATTTCTCAGTCACTGAAAATTCTGTAAATTTCATTCTTCATTCTGATTGGCTAGATTCACTACATGATGTCATACAGAGGGCTGCAATGTGCAGCAAACAGTACACAAGTCAAGCAGAAATCTGCATTATGTCTAGTTTCCAGACGTCATACTACAACACTCTGCACTGCCTTCCAAGTAAATTGACACTAACACTGTTGTTTGGCCTGTTGTATTACAGCCTTTGCCATTACTTGGATTTGTGATTAAATTTAGCAAAGTGCTGCCGATTGCTGAATTGTCCAGCCACTCTCAATTACCATCTAGGGAGGCTACCTGAGAAAGCTTAACACAGCAATTAACAACTTAATTAAGTGCCACAGCCATTGTGGCACTTCTGGAGCTGTGCAACAAGGGGCGTATTGATTGCAGGGGATTGCCAGTTGGTCCACAATTGATCGCCCAATTGATTGGCTTGGATAGGCATTCCTCAATGACTCTGAATGTGTGTGTGTGTATGTGTGTGTGTGTGGGTGTGTGTTCTGTCTCAGAGGAAGTAGCCGTCACGCTGCTGTGTGACACACTGATAATGACCTGCCAGACTGGCAGCGTGGCCTCCTCCAATCCCCCTGGGTTTGACACACATGTCTGGTGTCAATCATTCACTCTCTCCGTCTCACTCTGTCTTTCACACACGCACACACACACACACACATATACGGATACACGCACACACACACACAAAGGCCTCAGGACTCTGCTTGAATCCTCAGTAACATCTGCAGTCTATTCATTCTAAATATACCTGACAGGGATAGAGTGATAAACATACAGGCACACATAGACACTCACACACACACTCACACTCACACTCACTCACAACCATGCACACACAAACACAATACTTTGTATGTGTTGAACATGCAGGCAAAATAAATGCTGTACCATTGCCAGTATCAATGTATCAATCTTTTTATTACTGAAAATCAATGGGTTCTTTGTGTGGTTATAATATGTTTATTATAATTATGTCACAATTCCTTTGGTTACAAACAGATGCAGAAACAAAGCAAACATTACACTGGAACAACACAGATATAATTGTAGTACATCCATACAGAAACATGCTGGAACATACATGAGTGCACCCACCAACACACACACACACACACGCACACGCACACAGAAACGGAGCATCCAGTGCTCCCCAGGGAGCAGTTAGGGTGCAGGGCGGGCCTGGATATGGGTGGGGAGTGAAGTGGTGGTAAGACGTCAAATAAACTGTCATCTCTTATTGTGTCAGTGAAGTAATTCCCTTTTAAAGGCTTGACCTTTTACCCCGCAGGAGCACAGCCAATTGCACCGGAGGAGGCATGAGGTGATAACAAATGACACAACAGAGGGGATGGGGAGGGCTTCAAATGTCAGACAAATTCTGGACACAGTCACCACTACAGGGGCTGTGTCTAATTCAGTTTGAGAAGATTGATTTTATTTGAATTTATGATATTGATTAAATCTACTGATAATTACATGTAAACTGTAAAGACACACTGAACTTTAAAGTGTTACATACGTAAATCATCTGCTTTTCAAATTTTGTTCATGTTTTCATGCACCTCTTCGGCTTTAGCCGCACATTTGACTCAATCCTTCTGTCCTTTGCCACTAGGGGGGAGTATTATATGGACTGACTTGTCAGAGACCCATTGAGGGACTCCAAAGTCCTGGTACAAGCGTATTCAGCAATGATCAAATACATACTATAGCAAATACAGTATAGTCACAACTTTGAGGATAGACATATCATATTTGATTTTATAAAAGGGGAATGATGGTGGATTTGTGCCAAAAATTATGGCTGTGTGTGTGTATATGTGTGTGTGCGTGTGTGTGTGTGTGTGTGTGTGTGTGTCACATTGCTTGACAAGCTCAGCTCTCCCTGCGCCTGCTGTGGTTCTGAGGTGGTCAACTTTTGACCTGTAATTACATTGCTACGTTGCTCTCACATCACACAGGACCAGGCTGGCCTCGGACACTTCAATTACCTCACTTCAATACCTCTGTTGCTCTCAGGTGCCCCGCAAAAATCATAATGATAGTCCAGGGAATGGAGCGATTAAAATTGTACTTCATGTGCAACAGCAAGTAAAACCAATAGAAAAGCAGTTGATGGAAAAAAGCTGTGACAACAATGAGGAACGATTGTAACTTAAAAATATGACAAAAAATAAGATTGAACCCTTGTATAACATTGAATATAATCTTTGAAGATGTGCCCATTTCAATATGCAGACGTCTCAATACTTAAAGAAGGGAAACATCAGAAAATAGCCCAGCAAGGCCAACAACAATGTCCGACACATATTCTGTGAAAATAGTCTGCATCAATTTGCATTCAAACCTTTTGCAAAATAATGACCAAGAAAGATCTATCTGTAGGGGCATATTTGAAGGTTGGGTCCAGGTCGCATATGTTTGCCCTTGTATGGTTTTGTCACATTGTGGTGTAACGGAGCCTCAGCTGCACGATTGCAGTTTTTAATGAAAATGTGGGGGCCAGCACATCCAGGTAAGACCCCTGGAGGTTGTATTTTACAGGGCTTTGTTATAAGCCACAATGAGCCGGCATGGAGGCAAACACACACACACACTCACTTAACCGAACAGACAATGACAGCTATAGCGATGCTTGATAATACACACATGTATTACCCTATGAAAGCAAATGTTGAACACATCCTTGGTATTCAGAAAGAAACTCAGACATCAGGAATTTAATCTCAAAACTTCCATCAAGTATATGAGGATGAGAGAAACATCTGGGGTTTATCTTCATCTAATACAATTTTGGAAATTGAGTTTTTGAGAATTGAGATTTTTAATACCTTACATTACTACTACTACTACAACAACAATAATAATAATAATGATAATAATAATAAATGTGTATTTTGGACTACAAAAAAAACACACAAAAAATTATTTAAAATATTTTTGCCATTTACTGTAAAATGTATATAAACCTTTAAAGACGATCTTGCACCAGCAAGATAAAACTATCTTACTGTCCATGATCTGTATGCTGTGATTAACATAGTAGAAACAGAAAATGAAAATTATGGGAATTTTATGATATACCAAAAAATATGCATCTCTTTAGAATGTACGCTATTAGTCTCTCTCTCTCATTAATACCATGAGCTGCAATTTCTTCTAACCAACGAATATATTCTATGATTTACACATGTAAGAGATTCTCATCCCCGTACCCCCCCCACACTCATCACACTTGCAGTTGTTTTACATCTTTCCTACCTTGTGCTGTTTCCACATTTCTCCTGAAGTCAGTGCAGACAAGTGCATCGCTTCACACTGACAGTAAAGCTTAAGTACACTGTATACTGTAGGTGCTGCCTACAGGCAATTGGCACCATAAAACTGCTGTTTGCTCACTATTGGTTGTTCGGAGCGGAGGGTCAGAAAGCAGGCAGAGGGATAAAGATTTTCACATACTGGCAGAAATTACCCATTAGCTGCCATAAATTAACTCAAACTTAAATGCTGATGGTTTGTGTGATTAACCAACACAATCATTTCTAAACTGTTCTTTCTTAAAATATTTATCCTTGACTCCCCCCAGGGAGGTCAGAGGTTAACATTAGTGACAGCTCAGCACCGTCAGATGCTGCTTGTTTTTTAATTTTATTTTATGGCATTTCTGCTGTATAGTGATAGGCAGAGCAGAGAGAGAGACACAGGAAAGAAAAGGTAGAGAGAAGGGAAGCAGCAAAGGGCACTGGTTGGAATCAAACCTGTGTCGCTGTAGCACGTGGTGTACATTCCACCATGCGAGGAATGGTGAAGCCCTGGATAGTTGCTTGTTGATTGGAATGATGGAATTTATGTAAATACAGAAGGATGCACATTTACAGCATGATAGACACAGATATATAATGAATCCAAGAAGCTTGTTTTTTTTAATGTTGTTGCACAGTTGTTGATATCAATAATTCAATTGTAAAATTAAAGATCTGCAATTTAATTCTTACAAGTAAAAATTGAATTAGGGAGCTTCAAAATGGAATTCTTGCCAGTAAAAATAGAATTGTTGATATCAACAATGGGAATTTGTACAGTTACAGATTTCTTACAATTCTTAAAATTTCATTGTGGATAAGAGATATCAACTATAATAATTGTTGATAATATATATCAGTTAGATTTGGCTCTGTCAGTAATAGAATAAGATTTGCAAAAGGGCCACTTTCACTCATGAACAACACACACACACACACAGACAATAACAGTCATAATTATTCTGAGCACAGAATCGTGACTTTTGATATTTTAAATTATTTTTCTTTGTTACTTTCACTCTTCTATTCATCGTGTCGGGCTGTATGACATGCGATCACTGACCATGATGACACACGTTAAAGGTCAAAGGCATCGCTTACAGAAAGAGAAGGACCCCCACACACTCACTAAGTCATTTACCTCATTCCCTATCAATTATTGACATACAGTTGTCAGGTGAAAAGGCAGCCAGACTTTCCGTTGATCTGTTTGATGAATATTTTAGCTGACAAACAGGCCACCTGACACTCTGTACCAAAGCTATGTGTGGTTAGAGAGAGGTCACTCTGTTTGCATACAGTCATGCACATACTGTATGCATGCATGATTATATACACATACAATGGTGATGTTCCATTTTAAATCTTTTACCTATAGTTTATTTACATTCGTTCTCTTGACTGCACATATGGCATCATTTTGTCATTGTTGTGGTTGTGCGTGTTGTCATGCTTGTTATTATGCATTCTAAAGATCTTCGTTTGACCTTTCTATTTTACTCTGGTAGGTGCTGTAAAGAGATAAACAGGGAGGACAGGGCAAAGTGAAAGGATGCCATCAAACCTGCGCCGCTACAATAAGTGGCACGCACTCTGCCAGGTGAGCCACCAGGGTGCCCCAGTTTTTTTTTTTTATGTCATTTGGAACTGCTGCACTAACGTTTCTCCCATCTATATTCTAACAAGAGCACTGTGACTTTCCAGCTTATACCATGTGACACAAAATGTGTTGCTTCTGTCTTGATTTTCTACAAATGCCCTAATAAACCCTCGTAGGGTTGCATACAATTTCTTCGTCTTTTTTCATGGCTTGAGAAGACACAAACAATAATATATAGCAGTGTTTACTGGGAATCATTACACCTCTTCCATATACAATATGTAATCAATCAGATAGCTGGGCCCTTTGTTGGTAATGCATGTTTAATAAACAATAATCACTGAATAAAGTTTCTTGACCACAGCATGGAAGAAGACTGAATTAGCTCTGGTGAACTTGTGATGTGTTATTTATGTCAGGCTCAGTTCAAAATAAGCCTCTATGGAGAAGTCACACCCCATAAATTTTTCTATGGCCCCTATGAGCAGGTCAGGAAGGCAACAATATTTCCTCTTTATTAGAAACAACAGAAACAACACGCAGTCATAAAGGTAACCTCAGAGGTGATTCTGAAACATACGGAGCAGCATGGAGAGCATGCTGCTCTTAGACCTGAGAGGTAGTCACACAATCCATTTCATCCACCTATATTGGTGGCTTTCCTCATAACTCTCCCCCTCCCCCGAATCACAAACACGCCATGCTTCATCACAGGTCAACTTGGAGATGAACTTTAAAGGAAGATGTAACAAATGATTGCTGCTTCCCAGGCCATTCATATCTGCTGAAGTGCCATAACCCTCTACATATCCTGACCTCAATTTGGAGTCTGTGTGTTGAAGGCCCATCTGAGGGAGATGGTATCGATCTGAGCAGAGACTCTGGCAGCATCAATAAACAACAGGCTTCTGGCTTCAAGGCTGAGGAGACATCTCTATTTCAGCTGGAGGGCTTGGATCTGGATACCTGAGGTGGGGCGTGGCCCTGGACAGACCTCGGGACACATATTCCTCTCTGAATGCACATGAGGGCAGCTCCTTCTCAAAGCCACAAAGCCCCCCATATATCTTAAAAGAAACCATCAAGGTAAATAGGATCACACATCGAGGGCTTCCATTTTCAGTTTCAGCGAGTACTATTATTGATAATGATTATTATTAATGTCGAGGTACATTGTAATTAAAGAAAAGAACACTCAACCATCCATCCATTTCTGAAGATCTTCTTCATCAGATACAATATATTGCTGACCTTGCATCATTGATTAATTGAATATACAAGAGGGAACTAATACATTTGCTATGCTACTTTTACTTTACAATATACTACTAAGTAAACAAGTAACCATGTTTTGTGTGTCCTGTTAACTTGTTTTTCGTTCTTCGTTGAGAAAGTTAAATAAGTGTGTCTCATATATTTAGAGTCAAACTGTGCTCACTTTGCGCTAAGCAGCTTGTCAATACTAAGAAAAGAGGCACAGAACAAGAGAGGAGGTCTGATAAAATGACTTTTAATTACCAGACAGTGAATGCTGGCCTTCCTTTCCCACTTTCTCCTCCCAGCTATGTCAGGAGTTTGATTTCTTATAATGTGGATTGCTGACTTGGCTTCATCCTAGTTGCCCCTAAAGCAGAAGGACCTTACGTCAAACCCTGGGAGAGTATGTTTGACAATGTGCCACATAGATCCCTTGCTTTTCATCAGAGGGCAGTGCTGGAGGAGCCATTAATCAGAGAGCTTGATAGCTTGGCTTTGTTTTCCCCCTTTCTGTCCTGTAACAATTAGGCAGAGTAATAATTCCAGCCATAACATGGAAATCAATGGGTCTTTAACCCAGCTGTTGGTACTCGTGTAAATGATGCGATAAGCTCAGAATGAGTCAATGCAATGAACTTCTAACCTTTGTCTGAGTGTGCCAATAGTTAGTTAGATAGATAGATGATAGATAGACAGACAGACAGACAGACAGACAGAGGAATTGATTGATTATTTCACCTAGTCACAAAATTCTCTGTGTAATCAATCATGTCCAAATAAATACAGATAGAAAGAAAATAGAAGCAGAACTAATTAAAATACCACATGATGCATTTATCTTTTAACTGTTCCTTGTCTTAGCATTTACTCTGTGTTCAGCTTCAAGCCACCCCAGGGTGGAGACCTTTGTTTTCATTAGCAATGCCAGCCAGCGTAACCAAATCTTCTGCAAAGGCTGGCACAGTATGTGTCTCATTGATATTGTTTTCTAGTGCTCCATGTCCAGCCAGGTCTGAGCCGCGGGGAGACAGAAATACTTTAACAGCTGCTTATCATTACACATAACCCCGGTCAACAGACTTAGGTATCAGCTCTGTGAGCACAGGCCTGTAAATTAACAGAAAATGAGACTTCACTTTGTCCAAGGATCAATGTCTTGTTCTTGGAACTGCAATCAGAGCTGTTTGGTGAGCGGGCAGAGAGACTGATTCTGGTCTTCGATGATAAGACCGTAATCAACAACAGTTTTAAGTGCCCCGTTGTTGTACATTCAATTATACACTAATGACTCATGCCGAGTGGAAATCTTTAAATACTAATGCTGTGTTAATCTAGAGTGAGGGAACAAAAAACCCCTCTGAATACTTGAAAAGCCATGGTCATAAGGGCACATGCTCCTTTGTAACCTTCCACACTTGTTCACAAGGAAACTGTGTTTACTGAACTGCCAAAGCTGGAAATGATCCCTTTTATTATTGAATTCCTCTTCCACTCCATATTTCATCCATTTCCATTCCTATTTTTCCATTCCCGAGACATGTAAGACCATTTGTACAATATCCAAATATTGATTCATCATTCACAACAGAAACTCAAGGTCAAGTTTAAATTAAATATTTAAACCCTCCAGTATAAAATATACCAATTGACCTTGACCTCAGTAGGCTAATATGTTGTACCGTAAGAGCAAAGCATTTAAAGGAAATAAGGATTCTTATTTTGAATAAGCAATCAGGAACTGTAACTCAGTTTCAAAAGTTTGAGATGTACAATTTTCAGTGAGTTTGGAAGACTGTATCTTTGAAGTACTAAAATTTGAAACTTCTACTTACTGGAATGGCATGTTGGTTTTATATGCAATGTATAAAAGCAACAAATCCATCTGTTTCTCTACATATTACTCCTGTTCACCAGATCATTGTGAACAGGAGCCAGATTTGATTTTGATTAGATTTTTTAAAATTTATTCTATGTGTTATTAAGCAATTTATAAGCTATTTTTTTATTCACATGCTTTTGTGGATCACAGGGAGACCAGCAATTGCATATGCTGAATGTAATAGGGAATCAATAACAGTAAACAGTCTGGTCATTTATTTGTTTTGCTATTCGTTTCTGGGTTTGTCTATCTGCAGCAATTTATGGGAGTGTTATTGCTAAGGACATTTTATTTTGAAAGTAATGACCGGATGTTGATGCGGAAACACTGTTGTGAGAATTTAGCTGTGTGGCTAAATCTGTCATTTACCACAGTGGAAAACTTCGCATCAGAAAGCCCTCAGAACAGCATTTAAAGTAAAAACTAAGGCTCCGGTGCGGTTATATCGAGCCGCCACTCTGCTGCTCGGTGTCAGTGACTGAAACGATTAAAGTTGTTTGGTTTAATCTCCGCCTCAGACTCACAGACTATGTGGACTGAAACAGGATGCTAGCAGCAGCTGCCGCTAGCAAACCACTGCAGGAAATTAGCTCCCTAGCTCAGACTGCCGACCAGCTCTTATTATGAGTCAGATTATTTACCGTTTATGCTTTTCATCTTTTTAAGAAACCTTTACGCAATGGAGGCCGATGGAATAGTTATCCGTATAAAAACGCCATTAGGGGACATGGATTCCTCCGTGGACTGTCCATCTCTTCTCAACTTCAATGACTTGCTGGTAAGTTTTTAAAATGCTAACGAGCTTGCTAACTTTTCCTCCCAATTACACATAACTTTGGCTTAATAAGAACGACTAGTTAATGAAGCACCATACGTCGCTACAGTTTGATTTGAACCATCTACTCATTTGACCTAATAACGTTGCTAAACTTAAGGGTATCTGAGCCCACCTGTAGGGGCCACAGTTTCGTCTTTTACCTCGCTACATCTTTAGATATGTATTCTTTAAACGGACTCTGTCATCATCATCTCTGTCTGTTTTGTGATACAGTGTACCTTTTGCCTAAATGGAACTGATTCTTCAAAACATTTTTGCAGGTTGCTATCAGAGACGTCATGCCTGAAGCCACTGTGACAGCCTTTGAATGTAAGTTACTCCACCACGTTATGTTTCACCAACAGTGACTCTGTAGTAACGGAACTTGTAGTAGTACTAGCATATTGTACTGGTATATTTGCTTCCCAAATGAAGTATGAATGACTTTATTGTGTTAGCAGGGGCGGTATGGCTAAGGTGGTAGGGTGATCACCTAGTGATCAAGGATCGTCTGTGCGACCCTAACCCCAAATTTCTCCCGACAAGCATGTGGGCCTTGCATGGTTACTTCGGCTGTCAGTGTGTGAATGTGTGGATGAGTGGGTGAATGTGAGGCAAACATTGCACAGCGCTTTGTATAAAAACGCCATAGAAATGCAGTCCATTTACCATTGCTAGTTTATCACAAATGTTTCAGGGAAAACAAATTTAAATATGTTTGATGGGTTCCCTATGGTTTCTGCAGCGCTTTAGTCTTCAATTTATTCATGTAAAAATTAAATCCTTGTCAACTATTAAAAAAAATCTTAAATCCATCTTTCAAAAGTCTTAAAAATGTAGCCAAGACAGTAAATAGCATTTTCCTTTAGTTCTGCACACTGCATTGTAAAAGCCCAGGAGGGAATTCAGTGATTTTGTGTCTGGGTTTCCCTAAACCTGCAGAGATACTGATATTCATGAGACCAGTTGTTTTTTTTCAATAACCTTTCGTATGAAGTCCTCAGAGTAGAACAAATCTAAGAAAAATCTGCTCACCTTTCAAACACAAGTATGCACATGCTGACATTATTATTGATTATTATTATCATTCATAACAGTAATTGTACAATAAATGTTTGATTGTTTTGAGATACATTAACACACTCCAACATATGAACCCAACGAACTGCATCATCATTGTTGTTTTTCCTCAGTTTCCTTTTGAACTGTTTGATTGGGGGGAACTGAGCTGATTGGGGTTGATTCATAAAGCACAGCGCCATTTTTATGGGAAAACTGCATGACACATCATTTTGCCCCTTTTGTAAACACCTGTTACTGGCCTTATTTAGTCCTTGTCCTGAAAAAGGCCTAACTACATTTCCACATTGGGTAACTCAACACACAAAAATCAAAACATGCCTAACAGTAAATTTCTGCAGTACATCTTGATGATGTTTAAAATTGTATTTTGTTGGCAATAAATCTGATATCCAAGCTGACTCAGTTCATCTGATCTGATCTCTCATATGTTTTAGTGTGAGGAATCCTCTTCGCTTGGCATCTCTCTCACATAGACATGCACACAGCCTACACTACACTACACTGTACTGCACTGCACTGCACTCCACTCCACTCCTCTCCACCGACTAAGACAGAGAGCCCCTCGGAAAGCACAAAGCTCTAAAACAGAAATTAACTTTACTTCTCTGATTTGACATGTCCATTTGCTTTTACACCAGAAAAAGCAATATAAAGCTTGTATGAAGAATGAACATGCTGGTTTTTATCAGCTTTTAATTGGCATTACAATATTTCTGTTGTGTTATTGTGTGGTAATTAATGTTTTTATTAATGAGCATCAGTTTTCATGGTACACCTTTTTCAATGCTCAGCGTTGTTACTGTGAATCTGATTTTGATTGGTCTGTTTTCACATAGTCCCAATTTTAAGTTGCTTTTCTTTGTTTTTTTTAGATGAAGATGAAGTGGGGGACCGAATCACTGTAAGAAGTGATGAAGAACTCAAAGCAATGTTATCATATGTGAGTACTTTGAATTTTTACTTTTTGCATTATGTCACACTTTCATTTCTCAATCTCCAAAACACTAAGTCTTCCAAATCTACAAACTTTGTCTTTGTAGTACAGTTTATGTGGGAAGAAAGAACAAGCAAATATGCCACAGCACAATGATAGTCACACATGCTTACATAGATTATACACTTATCTACAAGTATGAGTAGCCGTCAAAGTATCCATATACTGTAAGTTGAATTCATTAAACCTTCCCCCTGCTATTTATACATTGCAAAGTTCCTCATTTTGCAAGTTGACAGTGGTTTCCTGAATCAAACCGTTGTATTGTATCTGTGTCCAAATATATATATTTTTTGTTACTATAGTTTGCTTTTACAACAGTAGACATTGTAGTTGATACTGTATGTTTGTTTATTAGTTTTGCTTCCGATCCTGATTGCTTTCCTGACACCCTCAGTCACACCCAAACCGGTCACCCTAAGGGCAAACACATTTATCACATGGCGGTTTTTAAAGTGATAACAAGTTGGATAACATTCACTGTAATGCAGTGTATGAAGCAGTATAGTTTAGACAAAAATACTATAAAGCAGTAGGTAATATCGATGATATAGCTAATATATACGTAATATGCCTTAATCATAAGCTTTGCAAATACTCACTGTGCCTTTGGCTTCCAGTTATACTGAATATACTACTTTACCTATATGTCTGCTATCCATGTACAATTTTTAAGATACACTTCATCATTCATTTCTATATTTTCAAAGCAACACACACAGACACACACACACACACACACACACACACACACATACACACACTGCTCCCTTTCTCCCACAGTACATTGTCATATTCCACCATACTTACTGTTCATTCCACGGACAGTAAGAGTAATGAGTTGTAATGGGTTTCTCTACGAGGTACACTGAAAGCTAAATGAACTGTCAATTTTTATTATTTATTATTCAGTACTTAAAGTTTTGCCTCATTAAAGAGCGGGCCCCCCTGGGCTGCAGAATTGTTCAAAATCTACTTTCATCTGTGGATGTCTTTTACCCCCCATCAGCTCACAATGATGCTGCTAGAGCCACAGGCACAATTTACTCTCCTTGTTTTTTGTCCGTCTTTATCATATGTTCACTTCTGGTTGCTTTTTAATCATTATGTAGCAAGGGGTAGCAGGGTGATTGAGCAGAGAGAGACAGCTGTTGTGCTGATAAGCAGCAGAGATACAAGGACAGGGGAAATATTGACCTCGGCCATCTTACGGCTTCATATAACCAGATTAGATCTTTTGAAGTTTGAATAATTTCTAACATTTTGTATTTCGTTGTGTTCTGATTTTATGTCAGTACTTTTATGAGGAACTTTCTTTGCATGTACGAATGTTTTACTGTTGAGGTAATACCAATATTTCCACTCATCAACAGACAGTGCCATGTACAGGTATGAAAATGCATTTAATCTTTCCAGTGATTTTAACATAGTAAACAACTTTGGTGCCTTAAGCTATTTGTTCAATTCAGAGTTTTTTCCCATGCTTTGGCCTATATCTGACACTAGTATGAACACTGCTCTGTTCTAAAAGGTCACACATGCACAGTGTGGGTTGTCAACACTGAATGATGACAGTATTATGAAGAGACACAAGACATGAAAATACATGACATGAATTCTGATGTCATAGTTCTCAAATTTGATATGATTTAGATATGGCTAGCTGCACAATTCTTATCTGTAAAGTAAAATCACATTTTTAACATTGTTCACAAATTTGTGCCACTTTAGGTTGTAATGTTAGTGTAGCATGAATAGTGATGCTAATTTGATGCAGATTAATATTGACACTAATATACCAATATGCTGTATGGGTGAGTACATCTCTAAATGGAAGAATAGCAATCACAGGGTATTTGTAATGTCTATGAAACATCATGTCGAGAAGGAGTTGAACAATGTGTCACTATAATTAGAAATAAGCACAGAGATAAGATGCCTTACTTAATTCCTCATTGGTAAACAAACCTCCCAGATGCCACTTCAGGCCTTATTAGTTTGATCAGATCTGAGGGAGGTTGCAAACTCATGTAGATACATTCCTCAGCAAACTGCCAGCAAACACTAGAATCCACAACATTTTCACCTTCATAACCCTTGGTGTGGTGAACACATGGCTGTCTGATTGCATATTATAACACATGACAGTTTTGAAAAAAGAGCATGATAGCACGCCAGATCCAAATGAATTAAAATTATAATATAGCAAGATGTAAGCGAGTAAAAATTATAAATAGGAGGGGCCCGGAGTCTTTCTTAATAAAGGCAAATCCAGTCTTTGTAAGATTCAGACATCTATTCTGCTGCTGTTCTTAATATTTGAGTCACCTGGTTATAGTTTGCAATTCGTTTTTTCAGGTGACAACAGTTCTGCTTTTTCTGTGAAAGACATTGTAGGTCAGTGAGAAAAAGGTACAAATGAGTATTCGCATTTGTATTGAAGGGACTCATTTACTTTGCATTATTCCAATTTTCCACTAAAGACTATGACAGGACAGCATGTGAGATATATGATATAATATTTCTCTCAACATTCAATCAATGAGCAGAGAGAGCCACGTGAAAAGTCAAGGATGTAATTTCAGCAAAATAATTTTTATTATATCGCAGAAATTTTAATTCACAGTATTTTTTTTTTGTCATCTAGCGATCAAGAAGATATATGCCTAAATGTTGCATTTTGTTTCATTATCATTATTATTTTCAATTACAGTTTACCAGTATGTATACAGATGTTTTTGGCAGAACAATATAAACAGTTTAAATATATT
>OMNV01011605.1:0-15354 GCA_900303265.1 Brotula barbata | reverse complement strand
GTGTTTACCGTGCAATGTGTCCACCGGAGTGTGTGAAGATGGGTTGATACTGAAGGCTGAAAATAAAGAGAGGGAGAAGTGGAAATAGTGTGACGTGAAGAAAAGAGAAGCCTTGGTAAATTTCTTAAGAACACTGATATGACGAAACTTGTTAGCTGAGGATGGGGGGTGGGGAGGCCTGAAATGGAGTAGAGGATGTTGCGGTGGGTGTGCAAAGATGAGATTAAGATTTTACACTTGCTGCTACCTCCAGCTCTTCTCAAAGCAGCGCCTTTCCTTCATCCCCGTCTTCATCTTTCCCCCTCTACCACAGCTAATTCCTTTATCACATAATTCTGTTCTCGCGGTTTTCACGTAGTTCCATCATACGGCTCTATGCAGGGAGAAGACTTTCAAAGGAACGCTATTGAGCTTAATTTAAAGGGATTCTCATATTTAAGCATGTGTGGCTGTTTAAGCACACTACCACACAGGTTGATACATAAATCTTGGACGCGCATGCAGACAGGCGTACAGGTAATATATGGATCGGCTGTGAACAATTCTTATGAAGAGCCTTGTTTAATTGGTGTTTAAGCTCGCGGAGAACACAGAGTTTCCGTAATTGGTGACAGGAGTCGATGGTGGGAAGGCAACGAGGTCAGATTTTTGTGTTTGGGAGCATGTGTTCTCCATTCGATCCATTAGATGTGTATGCGTGTGCTTTCGTAAACAAGTATCAAGGCTGTGTGCTGGGGCCTAATGGCCTCAGCTTGAAATTCTTTCCTTCACAGCGTATATTGATTGTGAGGTGCACTTCTGTCACCTCGGCCAAGAACCTGGATTTAAGTGAGCTGAGAAGCTCGTCGAACATAGCTTTAGTGCATTTTAATTTCCCTTAAAGACTTTCATAACCCCTATGAATAGACAAAGTGTACCCGACATCTTCAGGCGTGCTCAGTTGCCTTGACGCGCACGGAAAGTTCAATCGGTTTGTTGACACGTGGACTGGTTTATTCAGAATATATTATAGACGAGACGGTTAAGTTATACGGCAATGAAAAATAAAATTCCATCTGTTTTTGCATTTTTTAATGCTAAGAGTTTTGTAAAATGTCAATATAGCATATGGACATTCCAAAGATAAACTTCACCAGCTAACAGTTCCATCTTGTTTATGTGAAGTTTCCGGGCAGGTTCCACCATATTATGGAGCGCCCCTGTCGCTGGTGAAACTTAACCCCGAGTGACTCTTGCGGTAGGGAACAGCGTAGGAATCAGTTTTCCTCTCCGTCCATGCATCTATCAGCCACATCTTGATCCATCTTCCACCCTTTGCTGGTTGGATATTAGAGGTGTCAAGCCCCTTAATGTGTTTCAGCAAAGCCATTTCTGCCACCGTCCAGGAAAATGTATCATCCTTTCATTCCGAAGAGAAATGGAACCTTTTCAGTATTTACAACAGACAAGGAAACAGGACTCCCGGCAGTTGTGGTGATATAGCTGTAGTTACCGCAACCCACGGAGATGACACGTTGGCTGACCCATGCCTCCTCATTCACCTCCACAACCAATCACGGAGAAACACAGTGTTGAAGTTTTAATAAGAGTGACCTTTTCTTCTCACCAACACATCTGCACTGACCTTTATTTCACACTGACCCTCTCTCTCTCTCTCTCTCACTCGCTTTCTCTCCTTCTGTCTCTCTCCCTCCTCCATCTCTGTCATTATTAGTATGGATGGAGCAGACCTGTGTTTTGAGATCGTGAAACGGGCGGATGCTGGTTTTGTCTACAGTGAAGCAGTGGCCAGGTGAGTTGCCGAGTTGTCAAAGTTGCTATTTTATTTCTGTAGTCAATACTGTTGCATCAGACAAACCCCTAGTGCACTTACTGCAGTTTCTGTGCCCTCTCTCATTTTACTGTGACATAGCAGTAATTGTACCATCTTTTCCTTAGTCACTACATGAGACAGATCCTCGAGGCGCTACGCTATTGCCATGACAACAATGTCATCCATCGAGATGTCAAGGTATGTCAAACTTTTACTCCAGTGGAACCTCTTTTGATTTAGGCTGCAGTTTGAGTTTGACAGCACATGCACTTCAGGCAATCTTGGTCATTGAAGTATAACGCTGTAATGCAAAAACCTAATCCTGAAAAATTATCTCCTTGGTAATCTATTAACTTCTCTACATTGTTTTTGGCCTCAAGTTTAACATTTTCTACAAAACTTGAAAAAGAGCAACGAGTCAACTTTCAGCTCCTTTTAATACATATGAATACTCTTTCTCCACTCTCTTCTGAGCTCTGCGTAGGATCCAGAAGCAATTAAATCCCTATCAATATTTCAGATTACACCTGCACTGACAGAGGCCAGGTTGGCCTTCCTTGTAGAATGTCATTATATCATAGTGCTGATTGCTGCCAAATCAACGTGTGAGCCTTTCTATCATGACCCTGGATTAAAGTCCGTGGTGAATATAAAACAGGGTTAATGCACTATTCAGGAACATGAAGTAAAATGACTAATTGCTTTGGCAGGGCTGAAAGACATCAGGCAGTCTGCTGTGTTGTAGGTAATCACATGGAAATGGTAGATTAATTATCTGAAGAATGAATAGCGGTGCCTTTCAATGTTATTATATTTTGTTTATGGATGTATTGATATATGTGGATATATGTGAGTGTATATGTGGAGGCAGGCTAAAGTTAATATTTTATGCAGCCACAGCAATCCTGCCTTCAATTGAAATGGTGCTTGTGCGTGTCCTCTCGAATTCCCACTATGCATTCTGAAGATGCAGTTCCTGCAAAAATTGTCAGTTCAGCAATGTCAACTTTTGTTACCTCAGCTGTGCAGCAAAAGTGATTATGAGGAGGCGCTAATGAATTATGATGGGATTCATTTAACCCTGAGAACCCTGGTGCTGGGTCCAATGATTACGTTTTATTATGACACTAAAACATAAATCATGGCTGTAAGCAAAACAAACAAATAGATGATTAGTGGGACTTCCAGGTTCCCTAAAATAAACACCATCACCCAGACTGGCGTCTATGTGGAGCACTGGGCAAATAAGATTGGAGCAGGGGAAGCCTGGTAACAGACATGAAACCTGGCAGCCCTCCCCTGTGGAGGTCGCTCCACAGCACCTTGATCGGTGTATCAAACGATACTTTCCCAAAAATAGAGCTCCACAGCCTGCTTGAACAGAGACCAAGAGTGGTAAACATTGCCAGCGGCTCTGCTCTACTCTGCATGAGGCTGCTAGGGTCGGCTTTAACTTCACCAGTAATTGTTGGATTCATGCAAACATTTGCATGAGAGCATAACACCGCTAACAGTAACTTTTTGTGGCGATAAATTCAAGTTTTCTTAATCGAGTGTGAGGCTATGATACAAATAAGTATTGTTATTTTTCAGTTTTGTTTTCAGTTTCAGTTTGTTCCTGCTAGATCAAGACCCACTGAACAGTCTTCACCGTGAAGATTTATTGCTGTTTCAGTCTGGGAAAGAAACAGTGTGTATGCAGTACTGAGTGCCAGAATGACCGTAGTAGAACAAGAAATATTTGGACAGTCTTTAATGGCCTCACATAGCGACTTTTTGCTGTTGCCACAGTTTCTTCCCGTGCTCCTTGATTTTTTTTAGCAGAATCTGGCGTCGTTTTTGAGCAGACTAGTGATAAATTATGTCCGGCTCTCACATTGCCCTCTGGTGGATATAGTATTGATTTAAAGTATGTGGGCGAGTATGTGAGCAACACTGCTCGCGTAGCCAATGTGGATGGAAGGGTAGGCGTAGTTAACTGTGCTATTAGCTGTGTGCTTTTGTATCTGTGTTTATCCGATATCCGTCCGATGTTTCATCTGCGTCTTCTGTTGTCTGTTGGTAGCCGTGATGTCAGCCAGTTTCCAGACAGTTTTCACCGACCAAATGGTGTAATAAGTGGAGCCAGCATGGCGTCCAAAAAAACTTAAATACTGCTTTGCAAAGTCTCATCTCTTGTTCTCTCCATCTTCCTCAGCAGTCACAAACAAGGCAAAACGCCATTCCCTCGCCAGCCACTCCAGTTGTGAATTTAATGGTTTTTATTTGATATTCACAGAGCTCAATTGCAGCCCTCCATTTTATATGCATTATATCATCTTTTCTGAGAGACTCATAATGCGTATTGTATAGCCACGGTCCCAGCATGTGGATTACAATCTCTCTCCAGCACTGGGCTTTCTTTGCTTACACAGTCCTATCTCATTGTCTACACTCAGCTGCCCTCCTGGCTCAGTCAACGGCTTAAGCTTGGGTACATTCCGTGTTTGGGACGACAGAAGAGGACCATCAGAGGATGAAGTATTTGTGTGTTTTGCAGTCCTTCTCCTGGCTAATAGAGCGTCTCCTCCACCGTCCTAGCTCTGCACATCCTTTGTTTTGTTTGTGAAATGCTCTAATTAGAATTACGTTCAAAGTTTATACATATATATTCAATGTCACAGTGTACCTGTGACATTGGTACTGGGTGGTCATAACTTCCATTATCACTATTTAACAGTGACTCTATAGTCTGTCTTATCAGATCTACTGTCAAGGACTTATGTCCTTTACAGGGGATGCAAAACGTTACATGCATACAGTGCATCAGCAGCCAATCTGTCCCTGTTGAGTACAGATAAAGCAGAATGTGCCTCATTTTTCCATGTGTGAAAGTCATTGAATTCATTTAAAGCCAAAAGTTCATAAATCACTCTGCTGCATTTCTGCGGTATTTATCTTCATCCTCACCTCACCTCACCTCACCACCAGTGACATCTGCTGAAGGTTCTATGTGCGTTCGCGTGGCTTTCCCTGTTTGTGCATTTGCCTTTGTTCATTGTACTGCAGAGAGATGGCATGCAGATTGGCAGGGCAATCTGATGGAGTTTGTTTGTGTGTTTACGATGTGGATGCCAGCAGTCAGCTAGTCTGAATGGGAGAAAGAGAAGAAATTTCACACACACAAAAACTCACGCCATGTTTGTGCTACAGCAAACTCTGTGAAGCTGACATGCACTGAGGAGATGTTTGAAAGTCTGATCTGCAAAGCACAAATCCTGGTGCCGTGTTGAGCAAACAGAGGAATTCATAAACACGGAAAACCTTTAGATCTAAACATGAAAAAAACAGAACGTCATACTGGCACAGACCTTATAGGGACCCTAACTTACAGCAAAGAATTTATTTTTCTCCCGGCATACTAAGGTGTCAGACAGTTTTCACAGAATAAACAGAGGGCTTTATCTTTGTGAATATTATGGGTTGGTTTGCTGTAACTTTACAAAGGACTGGAACAGGAAGATGAGTGTGTTCAAGCCTGCTAGTGACAGTTCTGCTGGTCACATTAGAGACATAATGTAGCTTTAGAGTTCTGTGTGTTTGTGCTGACAGACAAACAGACAGACATCATTACAACATTTCATTTCAGGTGCAAGTAATTTATTAAGCAACTGTTTCCTGTTTCGTTTGCACGCGTTTTATGTCTGTCAGGCCACGTTCATCTTGATTCATCTCATCATTTTTCTGTTTTCCACATGATATGATACATATGATATATCTTCCACCTAGCGAAGCTTAATTTAGAAATAATCATTTAAAAATGGCAATTTGACTCAATTGTGTTGAATACAATTTTTATATCTTATCTGAGACATTACCAGTTTTGTATTCAGTTCATGTATTCTTTTGGCTTTTGTACACATATTCATTACTCCTTTGTGCTCATCCAAACCCTTATTCTTCAGGTCACTGTCTTCACTGTGGCCTCTGTAATGAAGCCGCACAGGAACATGAATATACTTACTTAAAGTCTCACCTCTTAGCTTTATCTAGAATTGCTGTAGAGTAAATGCCACATTCTACATATGAATAGACATAACTGAGATTGACGTACTGTAGATTAGCTGTATTTCCCCAGCGCCCACCGACTTGAATGCCAGATGTTTTTACAAGGTAAAAGCTTGTCCAATCGAGCCTGGCTGTGCGGGCCTATTAGCAGCATTGTTAGTGCCATTTCTGTGGGGATGGTTGGCTGTAGGAGCAAAGCGAATGGCTTCTCCGCTGGCTTTCCATGGAACCTCTTTAGGTGTTTTCTCTCAAAGCTGTAGCATGACTGAGTGCTTGTAGTCACACTTGCATTCCTTGTTCCCATACAATCTACTCCTTATTTACAGGTACAAAGTGCTGTAGATCTTTGTTCGATGTAATATTTCACCTTTTGCATTGCAGTGTTGGTCAAATTATTGTCAACCGCTCGAGGTACTTTAGGTTAATCGTTCCTACCATTGCCGCTGACCAAGGCAAGGTCAGGGGCTGTCGTGTGTGTTTGCATGTGCATGATCAATAAAGTTTCTTTCTTTCTTTCTTTCTTTCTTTCTTTCTTTCTTTCTTTCTTTCTTTCTTTCTTTCTTTCTTTCTTTCTCTCTTTCTTTCTTTTGTTCTTTCGTTCTTTCTGGTGGTCTTTCTTGTTGAAGAAAGCTTGGCCCATCGTGTGAGTCTTTGACAGCAGCGAACGGAGCGGAAGTAAAGCTATTTCAGGGTAGAGCTTTGTGGCTGTCATACACTCAAATGATTGTGACAATACACACATACACATTTGCACATATTTTGTTTGTATACACAGATGCATCCCAACACACAGAGGTTTATATAACATCATTCGATGCACATGTAATGAATACGAACAACCGGGAAATTGGTGTACGATTTGTAATGATCACTTCTTGGAAAAAATTGGAATTTGGTTTCATCCAATGAGACAAAATGCTTTTAATTAACATGCCATAGACTAATTAGGGTACAGTGTCTTAGGGACATTTTCTGTGGAGGCCAAAGTCCACCTTGCAGTGCTGTACCTCTGAGCGAAAGGAAGACATGTATAGTAGGATTGTTGTTGTCCTTATCCAGAGAATGAGCCACCCTTTGGACATCATAGTGCCCAATCTCCAGTGGTGGTAGAACCCCAACGCCTTTAGTGCACGATCAAGCACTCCTTATCCAGAAATAGTCCTTCATGGTTCCAAACACTAATGGAAACTTTTTGTCATGATAAATGATAACCAATCAGTCTGACAATTGGATTTCATTTTTCTTCCTTATTCTTAGAAATATATGTTTGCTTTCTCTTCCTGTATTCTCTGAGGTTTTACTCTGTATTATGTGTATGTCTGTTTGCAACACTATAGAGGTTGTGTAATTGTCTTGCAGGCCTGGCCCGCTTAACCCTGAAACCACCTAACAGTACACACCTTCTACACAAACACGAGTCCATGCGCCATAATTGGCGCTTAACGATTTATACACAATTATCAAACAAGATAAATGACACGTACTAATATCAAATATTTATATTGTGTTATTTCATATTGAGGATGTCTAACAAATGTATTTCCATTACAAGAATTTCCATACAATTTCCATTAAAATACATCATTTTCTTTCAAAATGTAGACACCCTCATATTATAAATGTAATTACAGGCTACATAAGTGTGCCGTGGCTCGATTCTGCTGTAGGGGTTTCAGTCCGCACCCTTAAATCTTCAGTCCTCTGATTGGCTGAGGCAGAACATTTCTCTCTCTTAGAAGAATGTCGACGGCATCTTAAAAGTCCCATGATGTGGTGACGTAAGTTCTTATCCAATAGGTAGTACATCACAGGGTCGGTGGCGCTCCTCAATGCAGCCAGAAGCACAAAGCTGTTCTTCAGCTAGAAGTGAAGGACAAGATATACTGTTGATTTATTTGGCTGTTACTATTGATTATTTTGAAAATCAATTCATGTATTAATTAATTGATATTGGTATATGTGTATACTCCGAGTGTATATGCCATATGTGACCTTAAAAGAGAGGAGGACAAATTAAAAGTCAAAATTCCAAATCCCGACTCATAATAATAAAAAAAAAATCATCACAATTACGACAATTTGATATGATTTTACCGTTTAAGACAGACAGTGAAAGATGCATCGCTCTTCTAAGACACAATTACATGTAATGACCCACATGATGATGTGTTACGAGAGTGAATTTAATGAATGCGTCTTGCAGCTGTTGCTTATTCACGAAACACATAAAACACAAACACTGGGGAGATGTTGTCTTGTTACATGTGTGTAAAACAACTGCTGTTTCTGCCTGGTGTGTGTGTGGTAGTCTGAAGCAGTGAAGAAAATCGACAGAAGTTGTCATAGCTTAGCATCAGGTCAAGTGCCAGCTTTGTATTTGCCTGCTTGCTATATAATTGATTACATGTAATATTTGATCTTTTTTTTATCATTGATTAATTGTGACAGAACCACTTGATGAATCTACCACTATAAATACTATGATATACAGTATAATCCTGCCTGGACACACTGGCAAGAATAATTTCAACTCATCCACTTGGGCATGTGATTTTACATTAACATTCTAAACTGCGGCATCAATCATTTAAGCTCTGTAGATGCATTATTCTTGCAAAACTGGTTACCTCGATGAGCGTTGAGAGTGGATGACACCGGTGTGGGGCGACCACACCAGGTGCAGATGAGCTGTCGCCAGGACGGATGAGCTGATGGTCATTGGCCATAAAATTGAAGATGGGTTTGAAGACGTGGTAAGGCAGCAGACACACTGTGAGAACCACCTGGGAGGAATTTCCAATCGTTATTGTGAAAAACAAAGAGGAATATGACTGATGAAGATTGATGTAGCTGCTGTGGTGACCATGTCATGGCTGTGGTAAATTTGCTCCAGGTTATAATAATCTAAAATTGTAGACACCTGGATGACCACGATGTTTCGGAGCACCTTGCTCAGCAGGCACCGGGAGGCGGTGATTCTGGTACTGCTCCGCGAGCGCCTGATATGCCTCAACACTGTCATGTAGGACAGCAGCACCAGCAGGAAACACAGATAGAATGTGACAAAAGCGGGAATTTGGCCAGCTTTGGACAAAGTGCCCCCTATCTCCACCGCTTGGTTGTAGCACACCTCCTCCTCCCCTGCACCTCCTCCTCCCTGACTGTGTCCATTTGTGCTAGCGTTAAGGCTCACAGCTTCGTTCACTGAGTAGTACACCGTCACAGGCACAGTGCATCCCACTGCCCCCACCCATACAATGGCACATAACTTGCTGGCAAAGGGGGCCCTGGTGAGACGGGTGAAGAAGGCGTGTGGGAGCAGGGTTATGCAGCTGCTCGGCCGAGAGGCGTGAGTGTGTTGGATGATGGTGGCAAAGCGACTGAGGGCCACCCAGGTCATGATCATGAGGCTAATGTAGATGTTGATGTAGAGCACCGGGGTGACACCGTGCAGGACAAAAAGACACAGGACGCTGCCCCGTGGCCAGACCGAACCCCACACAAAATAGGCAGCAAGGAATGGCGTCGTGAGGGACAGCAGCAGGTTAGAAACGCTCAGATGTGACATGTAGACATGGTTAGGGGATATGTTGGAGGTACACCGCAGGAAGACCCACAGACAGAGAGCGTTGCCCGGGAGAGCAGCGAGAAAGAGGAGCGAATAGAGGGAAGGAAGCAGGAAGAGTGTGGCAAAGGTGGGGCATAGGGAGACAACAGATGAGGGGGGTGTGGTCGGGGGGGATGACCAGAAGGAGGCTTGAGATGTAAACTCCATTGATCTGTAAGAGAGAAAGAGTGCAAGATGAGTGAAAAGAGTGGAAGCATAAATGCCTCATTACTTCCTAGAGTAATAAAGGAACGCAGTATATCAAAGGAATTCATACAATAAGTGGATTACTAGTTTTATGACTCTGCCTCAGAGACCTAGTCTCTGTTTTTACAGATTATACAGCAATTATGTCCGCAAGACAAACCACTTATAGATTAAAACCTAATCAAATAAAAGGTGAACCCACACGGGCAAAAATTGAAAAGAAAATATACTCATGCATACAGGGCTTATTTTAGGCATTATATGTGTAATGTTCCTGCTCATATATACTACAATACATGTACGATATAACAGTTTTTAAATGACTATATACGCACATAGAATAATTAATAAGATAAAATATTGTGTAAATTATCAAGTAACTTGTGGTTTAAGGTTTAACTTGAACTTAACTTTTTGTTTAAAGTTTCATCATCAACAATTGTTCTGCTCATCCATCACATTTTATTCTACATTTATAAATGAAAACTAGAATTTTATGTCAAAATAAGCCTGTTGGTCATTATCGCTTAAATCGCTCAAATAATTGAGTTGATAAGATCAAGTGTGAGATTAGTTAAAATCTGAAGTGAGCACATGTAGATATCCAAATTAGTATTACAAACAGGCACATATTTGTTTGCTTTGTACATACCAATAGCGGACGCTGAATAGATCATCCAAAAAGACCATCAATGACAGCAACACTCCCCTTGACACTTCGAAGGATGATGCTCAACGTAAGACTCAATAGGAAACATTTCAGTTCTCGCATTGCTCATGAAAGAAGAAGTTGTGTTTGTGTTCAACATATCTGAACTCCATTTCTGGTTTGTGGGTGGAGCATGTCATTGTTTCTCAGAAGTACATCTTTTTTTCCGTCGCAGGACAAGTTTTCACACTATACCAAGGGTCTGGTCATGTGGTTCTGCGGCTCTATGATTCAAATTTTAGTTTGCAAGAAACATGATGCATGCTCACATCACACTCACTTTAACCCGGTTATCTCTTTCTCTGGTAGAGAAGACTTTTGGTTCTTGCACAAATGTCCTCCCATTCTGTTTCCCCCTCGCATCTCTGATGTTGATCCAGTAGAGGGCGCTCGTTGGTAGCACAGTGAAGTCGCACGCTGCACTGTCTGCTTTTATTCTGCCTTGGGGTGTCACTAGGAGTCTATTCAGCTGAGCAGCAATGAGCTTTGGGTGCGATGACAGAGGGCTCGAAGGTCTCCCACATCATCACATTCATCTTTAATTGTATTGTGTATAGATGCCCATTCATAAACGAATACAACCGTGCCATTGCCTTTTTATTGAGTTTATGCTTTTGTTTGAGTGGAGATACATCAACGTATGCAGAGTATAGGCACATGGATACATAAGGCAAAATGTTCTTTTCATATCCTGACATACAACCACATGTTTTAGTCCCGGTCAGGAATCTGTCTGTCTGTACTCAGCATCATGTGATCATTGTGTGTTGGCTCACCCACTGACTACAGGCTGAATACCCTGAATCAAAAAAAGAACACCAACACCACTTATGCATTCGTTGATCCTTTGTCGTGTAATTTTGGTTTTTGTTTCATCTGCTGTGGGTCAGGTATCAACCCACACGGGGGTACAATGTTACAACCCTTTATCAGCCACTAACCTTAGGAGGTTTGGGGTTGCTTTGCTCTGTGATGTGTGTTAGGTATGTTGTGTAGTTAATATCAATACATACTAGCCTCCTATGTGAAATGCATTTAAATAATTGCACAATAACACACACAGATCTTGTCTGAGTGAGGTGTTTTTTGCAAGAATGTTTCGAATTGCTTTGTTGCTTTTGAGAATCTGTCAAGCATCTTATTGGGGTATTGAGTTAGATCAGGCTTCATTATATAAGTCATTAATATTTTGTAGTTATGCACCCAAATCAGCTCATCATTTTCACTAAAAGGTCAGATTAAATTTGATTTATTTAATGTTTTCATCACCTCTATAGGCTTCAAAGCTTGAAGTCATACTAAATTGTAATCTTGCTGTCTGTTTTAATCTCATTTTGAAAGTCTTTGTTGATTCTGGCCTATCACAGCTCAGGTTGGCTCGGTCCAATGCACACCTTCCTCCCCAAAGTGCTGATGAAGCTGACAGATGGCTGTCCTCTTACATGCCTGTCTCCATTCCCAAAACTACACTGGAGCTGCTTCCATGGACTGCACTGTCTTTCACATGAAACATGGTGCCCACCAGTCGCAGCACCTCCTTCCTAACTGAAGAGGATAACAGGAAGTACATAACAGGATCCAGGCAGCTGTTGAGGGAAGAAAACACCAAAGCCAGCTCATTGGCTTTATCTACCACATTCCTCCAGGGACAAGAAGTGTCCGTTATCTGTGAGATGATGTAGAATCCTCTCACGAAATGATAGGGGACAAAGCAGATGGTGAAGAGGAAGAGGACGAAGAAGGACTTCTTGGCAGTTCGTATGTAGCGGGCTGCATTTGGCAAACCTGGATTCTGGCGTGACATCCTTAGGAGCTTGTGACCGATCTTCCCGTAAGACACCACCAGAGAGAAGAATACAATCCAGAAGACGACCACGACGAAGATGTTGATGTATGCTTTCCATATTTCATCCTTGATCTCCTTATAGTGAAAACACCTGGAAAGATATACACATATGCACTGTCATGCTGCTCATAGGAATTCTTCTGAAACTTTAACTGGAAGTTATCACCAACCTGTTTGTCTCTGAGTGATTCTTTGACAACAGGAAAAAGAAAATCAACGCAAACGATATCAACCAGACGACTGCACAGATGGCACTGCTCCACCTCGTGCTCTGCAGTTCGTGCGGCCGCCCTGCACTACGTTCGATCTTCAGATAGCGGTCGACGCTGATGAACCCCAGCGTGGTGATACTGATGTACATGTTCATGTAGAAGAGGTTGCCCACCACTTTGCACAAAGTAGGACTCAGCTCCCAGTGGTTACCTTGGCTGTGGTAAAGAATCCTGAAGGGCAGACACACCACCAGAAGCAGGTCTGCAAAAGCAATGTTGATCAGGAACACACGAATCGAGTTCTTCTTAGAGTGGACGAAGAAGAAAACCCAAAGCGCCAGCAGGTTTCCAAACAAGCCCAGTACAAAGAGCACAGAGTACAGCATCGCCAACGGAAGCTGCAGTGAACTGTCATCCAGGACACACTTGTTGCTTCCAATCACAGAGCTGCTGAAATTGGAAGTGGAACTCTGGGACTGAATGGTGGTTGGGATGGAGACGCTTTCAGGCATGGTGGTTGTTGTGGTCCTGAATAGAGGAAGATGAAGTGAAAGAATTTTAATTCATCCAAGTGTTTTTTGGAGTGAATTGATGTTCTCCTGTGAAGGTCTTGGACTAAATCAGTGAGACAGCCCTGGGCCAGCTTTGCCATAAATCAGCCTTACCCCTCATCTTATTAATCACATATCACACAGCAGCCAAAGTGTAGCTTACCTGACAGCGAAAGCCTCAGAAGCAACACCACTGATAGTACAATCTTGCTAAATTTACAGATTTTAACTATTCATTTGAAGTAATCTATAGATATATAGATACCTTATTAATCCTAAAGGAAATTAATGAAAAGTAATAAAGTAATTGAAACAGAACTGATGTAATCTTGGGAGGACCCTAACACTAATGCCAACAGAAAGAGAAGTCTTTCAGTGTACTTACCTATAGATTAAAGTCCATCCAAAATCTTTATGGCTGATGTCTTTGCGTATGCGCTTTTGCAGCAGAACAGGATAAAAATGCCCGGTTTATGCTCTCCCTCTCTTGTGGAGAAAAAGAGCTCCCTTGTGGTTCTCGCAGTCTTTGCCTTTCCTCTGTCTGACTCAATCCAACTTTTTCCTCCGAGCTGATTCTGTAGGAAATGCCAAAACGAATCTCCCTTCCTGAGTAGACGTATAGCTATGGATCATTTTCTTCTCTCATTTTATAGCTAGTTTTTGTTCTGTTCTTTTTCATCATTCACCAACAAAATTGTGTCAACTCTGTTTGCTTAATTCAAATTCTCACTAATAGTTCCGCTGTTGTGAGTAGCTTGCCGTCATCAGCTGTGCTGCCGAAAGAAGAAGGTGAAATGTGCAGAATGCGGTGATGGTTTCACTGAGTAAACTTCAGGCTGTGGTCAACCCCCTTTTTTCTTGCAATCACGCTGCAGAACAGAGGCTGACACACACAGAAAGTAGGGCTGGGCTCCACACAGTGCTTCTGATTATACTTTTGCAGAGCTTGTAGCACTTGTATATACAATATGCTTTCCACTTTTGGCTCTGATGATAATGTGGAGGTACAGTATCTGCTGAGTGAAGCCAGCTGTGTACAAGTAACGCACCAAAAATACCACATCGTCCTTCAAATAAGCAAAGCAAGAATTGAGAGGAAAGAAATGACAGGGTTAAATTACCACCCAGGAGGCAACCTCTCAAGTTACACTTTTTAGCTACAGGAAGAGATTAAGATATTAATTTTAATCATGTAACCACCTTAGAAAAGGAGATTGCACAGTACATAGAATCTGATGATGAATTTTATTGAATTATTCAGCCTCTACAAAAATCAATTGTGCTCTTACATGAACATTTCAGATCAGATATTAAATACTCTTATCACTATTTTTGCGTTGTGTTTAAATTTGGCTGGCACCTGTATGTGTGAATTTTAACACAATGTGTCTGGCTTTTCTTATATTTCGTGTGGGGTTCTTGTTCTATTTTATGGAATGGTGTTTCAGCCATAAAATGTGTTGAAACACTGAAACATAAATTGTATGTGTGGACAAAATAAGCACAAGCCAAAAATAAGATTGTAGCCAAAATTAACAATTTGGTTTTATATATGTAACTTGGTTTTCTCTGGTGGGTGGGAGGATGTGTGAAGATCTGAGGAGTCCATAGTTTTGGGGATTGGGTGTGTCTTGCACATGTGATTATTCTTATTTATAGGAGAGTGTTTATCTTTAATTAGCACGAGATGAACATCTAATTGTGACTTTCATGTTCTCTCACTCTCAGCCTCATTGTGTGCTGCTGGCATCCAAGGAGAACTCAGCTCCAGTCAAGTTAGGAGGGTTCGGAGTGGCCATCCAGCTTGGCGAGTCAGGACTGGTAGCAGGAGGTACGGTACACTTCACAACACAGTGATCCTTCCTATTCCGCACACACCGTCACACACCCAGACCCTGCATGTGAAGGCATAACGTGCAATATCTGGTTACAGTCCATTCTATTTATTTTCTCTTATCATATTCTCTGCACTATTTCTCCTATTTGCACTACTCACACTCATATTCTATTTTATTCTATTTTATTTTTTTTATTTTTTTTTATTTATTTATTTTTTTATTTTTATTTTAATTTTTTTAGTCTTATTTTTAAAACATGTAAATATGTGTCTTTTCACTGTTGTTGTGCCTTTAATCGCTGTTGTTGTGCCTTTTATCGCTGTTGTTGTTTTTGTCACTCGTCTTTTGCACTGAACCAGAGCAACCTCATATTTCGTTGTACTTGTACAATGACAATAAAGACATTCTGATTCTGATTCTGATTCTGAAAAGTCGGGAAAAGGATGTGAAAAACCAGTTTAGTGATGATAGCTTTATTGGGAAGTATGAACAAGAACCTGAGAAAAATTTGCTCCCTCTCCGCG
>OMNV01011604.1:26554-51287 GCA_900303265.1 Brotula barbata | reverse complement strand
GGCCTAATAATGGGAGTCAATGCATTTAGAGGCTATTTCTGGTGAGGACGTGGGCCCTGACCCTCTGCTCGTTCCTTCTCCCTCTCGCCCTCTCGACCACACTGCAGGACAATTATCTCCGTCTAGTCAGAGAGGGCAATGGGGTTAAGTTGAATAGCCATTGGCTGTCACTGATTGCTTTTTTAGATTTATTAGATTACAAATTAGATTGGAGGACTTGGCTGCGGTGGCGCTGGTGATCGGGTTGGTTGTCTATGTGTGAAAATGTGCGTGCGCGGAGTAAAGGAATCTCGGTAGGCGTGGGGGTGGGCGCGCATTTGTAGCGGTGTCCATACATAAGAACACCACGGTCAGATTTCATGTCAGTGTATGTTTGTGTTGGATCCGACTTCCTTTTTGCAATGTGCTGTAGATGACATGCCCTGATTGAGCCATGTCAGACAGACTGATTCTCATTAGACCTTATCAGCCTGTGTGTGTGTGTCTGTGCCCTAAATGTAAGTAGCTCCAAGCCACAGAATAGAACTAAACATGGACGAGGGCTGTTATGGCATTCCAAAGACACAATGACAAACAAAAACACACTGCTGCTTGTATACATTATTATAATACCGGCACCAAAGGAAGCAAAGAGAAAAAAGACGAACCGGCAGAAACGAAACATTCCAAGTCACAGTTAAACATACATCTGTGCAAATTTAACCTGCACATCCTGAACCTACACAGTCATTCTTTCTGTGTATTCCTGTAAATGCTCACAGTTTTACAGTAGCACACATTCACGCCTCCATCAGCCAGCGAAATGCCTGCGTGTGTGTGCAGCTATAGAACGCACATGCACGTGCGTATGTCTATCTCTGCCAACGCACGCATGTGCATTTAAATACGTTTAAGTACGAAGAGTGCTTTTAAGTTCCCAGACACCCCTGAAGGCTCTAATCCACCTTGGTAGCACGGCTGTAGTCATGATTTTTGCTGCTAATGTCCCTCAGGGAAAAACATTTACCCATGATGGCAAATCATGTAAGAAAAGCCAACGCTTGGCCACAGTGCATTTACGCACATTCGCACAGCATTCCGCTGCTCTTTATCCAATTGCATCATATCATCTCATTGAAAGTGTGGCAGTCTGGGCAATCTAGCCATGCAGTCACACAGTTATCCAACTATGTGAACTAGCTCTGGGCTAGTGGCCAGTTGTAACAGTCATTCTAATCATCTTGATGTCTGTAGAAGCTCTTTGCCACCCCTGTTAAACTTTAAAGGGCCGTATTTGTAGAGACCTGCTGGCTCCCAGAAACGGCTGCGCACGCAAAGTTTCCATGCAATCCACATATTTATCATGGCAGTTCCTACCCGTTGTAAATCAGGTCACATTATCAGCATTGTATGGCCCTGATGATATGGATCATTACGTGTCATTCATTATTTACCTTTTTTTTTCTGTACGCCTTTGCATTCCCTCTTCCTCTCTCTCTCCACAGATCCAAATCCGGAGCGAGAGCACCAAATGATTATCTCTTCTTTTTCTCTCTTTTTTTTCCATGCCCTCCTTATGAAAATATAATTTGGGGCAAGCAGGCCCTTACCTCACGGGATACTCTCTGGGTGATTTAAAAAAAGTGAGGTGGGACGGTGGAAGCCAGGGATTGAGAGAGAAAGAGATCATAGTGAATAAGTGTGAGGAGAAAGACAGGCAGGGCGGCAGGAGGAGAGGCAGAGGGGCACATGGATAGAGAGGGGCATATTGCCGGTTGACTACTATTTCCAGGCCGGTGTCAAAATGAATTTCACATCTTAATATGGAGAAAGTGCTTACTCTCTGAAATAACAAAAAAAAAAAGAAGAAGAAGTGGTGGTGAAAGGGAGAAGATGGACTCAAGAAAGGGGATGGAGCGGGGGATAACAATGAGAGAGGGGTATAATGCTGACAGTAAAATAAAGAGAAGTGAGAACTCAATTAAAGGAGGAGAGTTGACAGGGAGGGGGCTGGCCCTTAGGTGCATAGCGGGAGGGATGGATAGTAGGGGACTCTCCTGCCTTAATGAGCTTAGCCGCAGGGCCTGACTCACTGGTTGACTGGCTAAAACTGAATGACCGAGCGGCTGGCTGTTTGTGCGACCGACTCAGCTGCCGATGGTTACAGTCACGTGAAATGCAGCACGGAAACTCGATGGGCCGATGAGCGGAAATTAATTAAAGATGATGCCGTTGTTATCGTTGGTACGCTTCCATCTTGCTTACTTGTCTGTTTACTGTGGTGTGAGTACAGCGAGTGTGAGAATGTGGGTTTGTGAGCCGCATTCCTTTGTGTTTCCCAGGGACATAAAGGCTATTCATTGGTTGATTTTCTGCGAACATTAATGACCTTGCTGCTGACAATGACATCAGCAGTGATTTCCAATGAACGCTGGAAATATTTCTTACAGTAGCCAGGTTACACAGGCACATTTGAACAGCGTGTTCTCGGCTCAGTTTTATCTCTTTGTTCCTAAAAACAAATAACCGACTATTTCATAAACCCCTTTTTTTTGTATTTAGATTATCATTAACCCCCCTTGGCTAGAAAGACTCCAATTATTTCCTCCTATTATTTTCATGCTTGGATGGCAACCGTTTTTATTAATTTTCCCACAATTTGTCTTCACCGACTCTGAGTGGGTCTTACACTTTTCCACTGACGTTGCTCAGATAGAACATGAAGCATTTTACAAGCAGGAAACATCTCCCCTCGTGATCCTGTATGTATTTTCTGTTCTCTTTATCACCACTTTAACAGCAGGAGTAAAACGAGAGACAAGCAGAAAAATCTTCCAAGACTGCCAAGTGGCAAAGTTGAGCTAAAGCTGGAGCGTGGAATCACATGAACTAAAGCCCCTGGAGGTAAAGAGTGAGAGTGAAAGAGAAGGAGAAAGGAGAGAAAAGGAGATAGAGGCAGAGTGATGGGCTGCTGCTGTTTGGCGTTGGGGATGATAAAACAGTGGGGGTGAATAAGGGCCTTGAGCTATGATAAACACATGCACACACAAACACACACCCAAATGCCCGCGCACACAAACACCGCCGCTAAAGCACCTGCCTCCATGGATGGGGTTGATTGCGCAGCCCTGACTCATCCTTGGCTACATGTCGAACCCCGGGGAGTCTCCGATTGGCATGGAGATACTAATGGAGTGGAGCAGGAGAGCTGCTGGGAATGGCAAATCTCCGGCTGTGGGGATGCAGCTGAAGTCTATGTGGGATCAGGCTCTCACCCATCAGCCTTGGGTTTTGATCTACAGTGCGGCGCAGCTTTTGATGTCTTAATCATCTCCCTCCATCGCGCACAGGGAGGTTGGGGAGAGGAGACCTGAGAGAGGGGAGAGGAGGAAAGGGGGTACAGAGGGAGGCATTGGGGCAAGCCCAAGGTTGTGAGCCCTGTGTGGGTAGAGGATCCAAAAATTACATGTTTGTCTCTGGGTGGATGAAGTTTGGACTTGAGATAAAGTCTGTAAACACATATCTGTTCTGACTAATTCAATAGAATTATATTCAATAGAAATAGAAACAATAAAATTCATACAATGTTAAAGAGTCAAATTTCACAGGAAGTCAGAGAGCCGGAGAAATGGTCCACAGGAGATAGAGCCAAGAGCCTAGGTTCAGCAAAATCCAATTAAATAAGCAACAACTGCTTGCATGAGGAGCAGAGGCCAGAAGGAGAGCAAACTAGAGATGGAGAGAAGAAGGAAGAGAGGGAGACTAAAGATTAAACAGTCAGATAAAAGAGAAGTGAAGCAGAGATGTATTCATTCATCAAAAGTTACAAACCCCCACCCATGGCTTCTCCTCAGGGCTATGTGTTCCACGGAGAAGCCTGATGAACTGGAGGAGGAAGAAGGGGTGATGAAGAAAACACACACACACACACACACACACACACATCCCAATCGACACCCCAACTACTGCCAGTATCAAAAGAGAATTTCCCAGCATGCCATGTCATCTCTGTTAGAAAGACATTAATAAGTCAACAAAACTGGTGGTTCTCAAGTCACCACGTCAGAGAATCACAGCCCACAAAAAGTAGCATCCGCCTTCAGATGCAGACACTAAACGGAGGCACTGGCTCTTTATGAGGGAGGGTGGGGATGGAGGGAGGGGAGGTTAATAAGAAGATCACACAGCAAAACACTTAACGAAAATGTAACAATCATGGCAGAAATGGCAGCCAGCAGGAAGGAAAGCGCCCGCAGGTTAACTGGAACAAGTGATGGGTCTACAGGGTGTTACAGTGGACTGATCACTCATCACTGCTCTGATGGAGGCAGGATGGCCATCAATCAAGCCTCCTCTCTCTCTCATTACATTGTATTTTAATTATTTATGTCTCTTTTCCTCTGTTTTTTTATCAGTAAAAACATATGTGACATACTGTATTTGTACTGGGCTTTGATTTGATGCGTTTGTATTGATGGGAAAGTCAGATGGGATAAAACTACACCGTGAGATAATAGAGTGAAGGATTACACAAATACATCTTCATTTGAAATATTACATACATAGATAGATATAAAATGTTGTCCAGCTTTGAATCGTGGCTCATTTTATCATCAATGGACTCAAAGTGAAATCATCTCTGCTCTTATAATAATAAGTAACAATAATAAAGTGGATGGTGGGGCATTACTGTACTAAACCAGTAATGTCATCAAATCGATAACTTGCAACACTTGCAAACAAAATGAAACTTCAGTGCAACTTTCACGGAATGAAATGGACAAAAACACGGATAACAAATCTGTTATGTATTGAATAATAACCGGGAACGAAGCTGTGCAGGAATGACGTAAAGTTCAAATATGACATCTGCAGCTCTCTGATAATACAAACGATATGAAATGATTGCTTATAAATCACATTTTAGCTCCTTTTAAACCCTGGAAAATATCAAAATCGGTTGGCCATCGTCAAATCTGTCACACATTGCAGTCTAAGGCTAAGCCTCGTAAATCACGGTCCTAAAATGAATGAGCAGTAGGTCCGCCTCCATAATCCTGATTTCTGATTGGACAGCTACATGCTTTATAGAGAGACTCTACAGTCAATACAGTGAAGTAGAGTAATTCTGCTACAGTGGGAGGAGATCAAGTTCTGGACCGTGGATATAAGCAGCTAGTGAAGCTCCAGGAAACAGCCATAAAGAATCGGTCCGGCACAGGCTCAGTAAAATAATATTACACTTACAGTATACTTATGGCTTCAAAGGGGTTGTAGGCAGCAAATTCTTACCCAGCACCCAACTTAGAGCTCGGGTAATACTGACGTTCAGCCCTGAAGTAATTCAGCCATCAATACAAAGATAAACAGCATTGATAGAGACCTAAAAAAAAGTCCACACTAAACCCACCCGGCAGACCCTGAAATGAGGTATTCAAACACGATGGCCAAGTGAGTGCATTTCCTTAAATGCGGACAACCCCACCCTCCAAAAAAAAAAAAAAAAAAAAAAATTCATTGAGTTTTCTTTCCCCAAAATTATGGTGCACATTAACTTTAACCCTTAGCCACTGAATTTAATCCATCAATTACCCAGGGAGCTGTTGCAAATTCTCCACGTCGCCTGCAAATTGTAATTCACACACACGCGCAAACGCGCACACACACAGACAGACACACAGTCTCATGGCAGATTTGCCGCTTGCTATATTTATCTGGTACCGTTGCATATTTATTTCTAATTCTTACATGGCTGCAGGCTGTGCCGTGATTCGCCATCCTCAACCGGCATTAGTGGCCCTATAATAGGGCTTAGAATTACATGTGGAAGCCTGTTGGAGTCTCATGGATGGATTTAAGGTGGGATTTATCATGTTCGGAATTATTCACTGCTCAAGCGCCTTTCCAGGCTCTATGAAGAAGACTGACTGGGTTGTGAGACCTAGAAAGGCCAGAATGGAAAATGGGGACGAAGGGAAGGTGACAATAGAATGGGATGGAAAGAGGGGAGGAGTGGAAGGAAGCACACGAAAAGCACAGCTGGGTGGAGGGAGGGCAGAGGAAAGGAAAGCAGGGATTTGGGGAGAAGGGAATTTCGGCTGAGCAGACAGAAATATCTTGATGATGAAGATGAGCCGTGAGCTATGAGGTTTCCTAAAAATTGGTTCAAGCCAGCCTTAATACTCCTATTTCATTCCCTGTAAAAAAAATATATTTCATGCATGTTTTAGCAATGTTAAGTCAAACACCTGAATTGAAATTTGAGTCATGATCTGCTTTTTGTAGCGCATTCATAACCAGTAATTATAATGGAATAACTAATGACTAATGGTTACCATGCTGCTCCGCTCACCTTGGCACCTTTCTTATTTTAACCATTGTCTCATTGCCAAACCCACACACACACGCACGCACGCACACACACACACACTCACACGCACGCGCACACACAGCCCTGTTCTGAGGAACATGATGGAAAATGAAAAGTACTGCAGGCTAGAGTCTCTCTGTCTATGCTGTTGACACACATCAGTCTTAAGACAGCCTGGTTCACCTCTCAGGAGAGAGAGGGCACGGGATGAAACACACGGCACCTCAGGGGTTAAAACAACATGCCTGAGGACATAAACACTGCAGACTGCAAACATAGCTACACAAATACTGCCAGAGATTGGAAAGCAACTTAAACAAAGTTGGAGCGAAGCCATGGTTTGGACAAACCAATGCTCTTAAACACCCATACGGTCTTACATTAGGTCTAAACATGGTGCCTCAGCATCATTAGGGAGGAAATAGCAGTCATATATGCGACCATTTTTGTACGACAGGAGGGTCTAAATCAGGGTATTAACACTAAATCATCCTTTTTTTTTTAAAGTTTTGTTGATATGAAGCCTATTCTTTAACTTACTCTATCCTGCCGTTATAATCAAAGATTTCACAATTGACTGCAACACAATCCTTCAAAAATATCCTAAATATATATGTAATACAAAGTTCACAATATTGTATTAATTGTCTATGACAAACTTTCCTTGTCTGGGTCCCTGATAGGGGTTGAAACATATTCCAGCAGCCATGAGGCATTCATTCACACATATGGCCAATTTTTAGAAACTCCAACTCACCTAAGCTGCATGTCTCTGGGACAAAAGAGGACAAAACTGAAGCACAGACACAAGGACAATGTGCAATCTCCACACAAAAAGGCCCAACTCGTACGCTGAATGTGAATCATGTATAGTTTATAATAATAATTATACGTTTGTTCTGATAGACATTATTTAAGCCAGCATTCATTCCACCTGTGTTTCATCACCAAAGCCATATTTTGCTATTTTGACAGCAAACCGATACGGCTTTATCTGTTTACACCCGAGGTACGACTTTATAAAAACATATCACTGTGGACAAAAACTATTAAGACATAATTCAAACTAATTAACACTGTAATGAAGGCCAAGAAAAGCAGTGTTGACACGAAAAACTGATAAAAGAATAGAAATGAAAATAAAGCAAAACCACTGTCCACCACACACACACACACACACACACACACACACACACACACACACACACACACACACACAGCAGCGTTCTCATTTCCAACTGCAATAATGAAACATGGGACTGGAGTGAAGAACAGAATACAACAGTGACTCTGAGGGAACAACAACAAAGAGCACAGAGCAGCTTGACCTTTGCCACCATTGGCAGCAAACCAATCACCAGTGCCCATATCTAAACATGTGCCCCAGGCCAAACTCACACCTCACACAGAGCAGGAGAGGAGAGAAGGGAAGGGATTTGCTTCAGCCACATGATGGAGGTGAGAATCGGCCTCCTACCTCTACCAGCCAGAGGGCTTTTCCAAACACCTCCACACTCATTCTTAGTTATCCATTCTTTTCTTTCTTCATCGTTTTGGAGAGAACAACAGCAACAACAACAACAACAAAATACTCTTTCCCGGTGCATTCAGGGAATATTTGCGCTCTACTTGAGTTGGATTCCTTACATTTGCGCGATGCATGTACATGTTGAATAAGTGAGACAAACATCAGCCGTGGTGCTTGGCCTGGGCTTTGAGGTGGTCAGAGGGTAGTTGGTGGTCTGGATCGTGTTACTGGGCCAGCTGTCTCTCTGCAGTCAGAAACGCCAGTGGACACGGTAGAATAATAAGACCACAGCAAGTGTTTTGCAACATGACCCTAATCTCAACTCTAATAAAATCAAACTCTGTCGTTACCGTGTCTGTTAATTCTCTCAAATAGACAGACATAAACACAATCCAAGGCATGCATGAGCGTGCATGCCTGGACACCCATGCAGTTTATACAGAAATGGACCGAGCTGCTAGAAATACACATGCTGGACAGGGGACAGACAGTCTGACAGCGAGGAACAGACAAAGATTAATTATAGTTATTTATAATTCTTTTTATTATTATTTTCATTCGATTACAATTACTATTCTGTTATTCTCTGTTTCTTGAATGGAGGGAAGTTTTTAGAAAGTTCCATGTTGATACTGCTGTACTACAATAATGTTATTAGTTATTGCTGTAATCAAGTAAAACCGATAACCGTATCGCAAAAAAAACAAAAACAAACGAAATACACATACTTACACCCACGGAATCAAAAAAAAACCCCTTGTTCTCTGTATTTCATCTCGCCCAGATTGATTAATTACGCAAGTGGAGACAAGGGACATGGGTTAAAATATGTAGTGCATCGGCTTACATGGACTCTGAGAACACATCTCTGAGAATGTTTCTGGGTGTGTGTGTGTGTGTGTGAGAGAGATCCCATGGGTCTTTTTCTTCGGTTTCATTATCAATGCCTCGGTAACAGATGGTGTGGTGGCTTTAAAGAAGGGAAATTGGATTTATTCTTAGCGAAAACACTGAAAAAAGCAGACTGTTATCAATTCTACGTCGGGTTAATGGGTATACGATTGACACGGACCGATGGTGGATAACGGAAAAACTTAGCCAAGGCAACATTCGGCACATTTGTTCAGCTGGTTGTAGGATTTACCCATCATCTAGGGTCTTTAATCATTTATAGTACATGAGATGGATCATACACCTCTCTCTCTCTTTCTCTCTCTCTCTCTGTCTTTTCCCCCTACCATGAAAGTAATCAGTTTAGCTGTGACACTGTTTTTCAGTGGTTTCACTGGATTCCTTGTCAATATTTAATTAATGTGTTCAACACAGAGGGTAAAGATTAAAGAAATGTATATTGGATTATCAAAGGCACAGAGGCAAGCAGACCGAGAGGTTGACTCACTGCAAAAATCCAACCAATTACAGCGGATTACGCCACTTGTTTGGCTCGCGCTACGATGCTACATCCCATGCTATTATCACGTATATTACATTCTGGTGTCTGTAATACGTATGAAAAACAACATTATATAGGGTGGCATGGAAAATATAGCTGAGGTTTAATGGTCTGTGAATGATGCTAATCCATCAAAATCCAATAAAATGTTGAGAAAAACAATAAATATAAATATAAACGATTGGAAAATGACTGCATAGAAAACAGGCAGACATATAAATCAAAACCAGCATCAATTATTCGTAGAGAAATATACCGCTTTGTTTTCCGTCATACTAAGAGTACTTTTACAGACGATGCTACAACTCTTCACCACATAGTTAGAGTTTCAAACTTTTCTCAGTTCACTTTAACTTTACAGACTTTTATTGATCCGATGCACTTTTAGTTACTTCACACTTTCTTAACGCCTCCTCATTCCACCAGTGTTCATTCACCTCGCGTCCACCTCCCACTTCATGCTTTTGTCTCCCACTACATCTTTCCTCACATACTGTACTGTACATGGATACTGGATACTCACATGTACTCTTCATACACACACACATACACATACACATAAGTGATATGAGAACAGAATGTCACAGAGTACCCCAAGGTGAACCTGGATAGAACGCTAAGGGTACGAATAGGGCTGCGTAGGCAGGGGTGGGGGTGGGTAGTGGTAGACCCAATTAATCGGACACGTTGACTCCACTTCCGTCTCTTCCAATTTACCAAATCCAGCAGACAAACTATTAATGTGCACACTGCCAATGTGAAAACTTCTTTAACCCCCATTAAATTCAACCAAGGTCATAGCAAGTGTATGCTTATGCTGGCATGGGTTCAAACTAGCCCTATTAAATGTGATTTGAGGCAGGAGGGGGGCTGAAGCAGTAAAAGTGTGGCAAGTATGGCAGGATCTTGTGTAAACAGCCTGCATAAGGGCATTATTTTCTAAATCCCACTTACTGAGGGCTTAGAGGTAACACTGAGCAGCATTAAAGCAAAGTCGTATTGCTGTTTTTATGGGAGCGGTTCAAAAGTTTGCCATCAGATCCTCCTGGCCAAGAACATCATTAAACACGTCAGATTAATCCGGTAACCTCCCTTTACCTGTAATTACAGAGGCGGGTGTGATCCCGAAGTCTCTCTTTCTCCACGAACGTTATAACCTTGATTATGCCGTGATTAAGACAGTATATCAATTTTCCTCCAAAAACTATCAACTGTATACACCGCAATGCCATATGGTAAATGGACTGCATTCACCCATTCATACACACACTCAACACACCGGCAGCCAAGGTAACCACGGAAGGCCCACTTGCTCGTTGGGTGCAATTTGGGGTTAGAGTCTGGGTCCGGGACCTTCGACAGGAGGAGGAGGGGATCGGACCGGCAACCCTTTGTTCGCTTGGGTGATCACCTTTACCCCCTAAGCCACGCTCCAGAGACTTTATATTATTATCAACGGAAATAACAGATCTAGAATAATCAATGGATTATCAATTTATCAGGAGGGTAAAACAGATTAATAATCTAAGCACACAGAGACATACAGACAAAGATAAATTAACATAGATTCTTGCGTACATACTTTGTACACACACACACAAGTCTCTAACAAACGAAGTGGCTCTAACAAACTGGAGTATTATCCGTATCCCACATTGTCATCATGAGGTTTGATCAGAATGTCCAGACAGAGACTTGTAGACATCATCATTAGTCTGACTGCTTACAAGAAACTTTAGCAGAGAGAGAGAGGAGAGAGAGAGAGTCAACCATAAGTGGTTGACATTTGACCACCACACAGAGACCTGCTTAAGCCAGGAAAATCTGTGGTGTGGTTCAAATTCTACCCTCGCGTACTGTGTACGCAGCCAAAAGAAATCCAGTACACACAGAGATTGTGCTGTTAAGTACGACCACTCAGGCCAAAGGAGAGGGAAGGCCTCTGGTTAGGAACAGCTCTCTGTCATGTTTAAATCACGCTCTCCCTCTGAGAACTGCTGAAGTGTCTGGGGATTATGGAAAGTGTTGTGTTTGGACGGCACCTATATTAGCTGGTTCTCCAACAGCTATGAGGAAAAGAAGGCTTTATGCATCTCTCTCTCTCTCTCCCTCTATGGCTACTTGAAGATTCAATTCCCAGTATTCGTTGCTCCACTTCTGGCACAGCAGGTGCAAACCAGACAATCCAAGATTCCTCACAGTACCTTCTCTCTGTCTATCTCAACAGGTTTCTCTCCTAATTGTTTGCTTCAGCAAGATTGCCAATGCTGTCAAGAACATTCCATCTCCCAATACGGCAATACTAATGGTGATTTTTTTAACCTCCTTAAGATCTGTAATTAGGAGAGAATGTTGACGTCAAGACAGTTCTCAACCCGAGTAAACAAAGCGACGTGATGCAGAGTGGAAGAGGGAAAGACAATGAAATTGAGTCTCTGAAGAGAATTTTAATTGTAAAAAAGCACAAGCAAAACAAGTTCTGCAATTTGTATGGAATCCACGAAGGGCACATAATTTTCCTGTTCATAACTAAGCACCCTGACTGTCTGCCAACATGAGCCAACTGTTAGGAAGAAGGGGTTCAGTAACCCGGCACTGCTCTGAGGAGACAAACAACGCTAATGGCTTCCCTGAAATCAACATCTCACAACAGCATCATCATCTGTGACTGTACTCCATCCCCACGGATGAGTGAGACGCAAAGAGAAACTCGCTGAAGTTTGCCTCGTGAAAGAGGCCAAATCTAAAACAAAATGTGTGATCTACAGATGGTGTGGCATTATAGAAACATATGTACAAATTTGCATTTTGTTATTTATTGAACGGGGAAGTTCTTTGTGAGCTGTCAGCTCATTTGAGCAAACAGAGCAGAGATGTGGAAGGAAAAAAACAAAACAAAACAAAAAAAACACCAAAAAGTATTTGGGTTCTATCCAAGTCGAATCACAGCTTGCTGGCTGTGTGTGGGTTCTCTCTTCTGGGTCAGAGTCCATAGCTTTGGTAGAACAATGTAACACTGGTCACAAGGCTACCCCTACACACAGCAACCACACACAGAGATCACACTGAACTACAAAACACAGCCAAATGAGTCTGCATCAAAAATAACGAGAAACGAGCCATTAAGGGCATTTTAGGAATTATAGCCCGACAAAAATTTTAAATGGTTCAGTTTTACAAATTTCAACAATTAGGCTTATGTCTAGAATGGGGATGAGCATTTTAAATTGCATCGTAATGCATGTCCAGGAGTTAGCATTTAAATGAGTGCAGATGGTTGTTGAGTTAACAGTACATTTAGAGCACTAAAAACCCAGTGCAGCTTTTTAGTTTGGTCTCATTTGTGTGCTTATACATGAGGATTAGAGCTATTACTCTGATCCACTCACTCCTTGTTAACCAGATTAAGATCCCTCAGTCATAAGTCACTGCCTCACTTCACCCAGAGACACGACAGCTTGAAACAGACGTGCTCGGATACATAAAAACACAAAAACACAGGCCAGATGGGCAACGGTAGACACACTCTGTCTTAATCTGCTTCCCTCTGTCTCTCACACACACACACACACATCAAATGTACCGGAGATTTAGTTACTTTCACACATGCCCATCAATCATGTTTTTCTGGAAAAAAGTGCTGATATATGGATCATCAGGACTGACGTAACAGCCAAATTGACAGTTGAGACAATGTCCATTTATGCATGGCTGCTAATGAGTGAAATTGCTAAAACACTTCAAAGTTTGAGATTTTTAAGTAAGTGACCCATTTGTGGGCTGGTTTGTATTCATTTACAACTGTTAAATGTAATCCCAAGGGATTGGAGTTTGGTGACCTCTCCTCTGTTTGTCCAGTTAAGGAATTTCGCTAAGTTGATCTGGTGGGGGATAGATTAAAAATTTTTGATTCTATGTGACGCACGGCTGCGGATATAAACCAATAGTCTGCAACATGTTGAAATTCACTGAGAAATCCTGCGGAAAGACACAGTTTACTAATAATTCTGCTCCTGTCACCAGTGTGTTTACCGGTTTTAAGAAGCACCACACTCCGCCGCGTAAAATGCGCCGACCAGTTTGAAAGTTTGCATTCAAACACTTTCCCATTGTTGCGCTGTCCAAATGTCAAATGTTCATTCAAAAGATGCCAAGAACATCTCGAACGTACACACAGCCACCAGAAAACTCATTTGGATGTATGACACATGGATCTTTGTTTGGATTCCGGGCGCAAAAGAGAAGAACCTGTTTGCATTTCCTAAGCTTTTGTTACAACTAAAGGAAGGAAACGCTCTGTTCTACATGCCATCACTTCCCATATTCGTCACAGCGCTCAAACTTACTGAAAGAACCCAAACCCTATGTAACACACTCTCACTGCTACATACACATACATACCCACACAGACCGATACACTCGAAATCAATTTTACTTGGCCTGTGTCATGCCTGTCCAGATGACGGCCCGCCTTCTTTTGTATGAAGGGCCAATCGTGTTTATTGTTGTTGCCTTGGGCGTGCGGTGAGGGAGTGGGTGAAGTGAGGTAAGTGGGTTAGGAGAGAGTGAGGGAGAAAAAGAGAGATAGATAGAGTGTGTGTGTGTGTGAGAGAGAGAGGGAGAGCTGTCAGTGCTGAAAATCTCAGCATCAGAATTCAATACGCAGTTTTACCCTATCATTACCACAGTGTATCAAGTCCACTTGAGTTTTGGAGTTCTGCCAAAACATAGTCTTAGTGTCTGGCTTCGTGTGTGTGTGTGTGTGTGCATGTGAATGTGAGTGTGTGTCCTCCTTTCTGTCTATTGGCATATATTTTGCTCCACATTACTGTATGACTCATGAGCTTTCACCATTTGACAACACACATACAGTGAGAGTAGCTGTGTTGCTGCACGGACAGGGAACAAAAAGTGCTCTAAGATGTTTTCTTATTGGAAATATACATAATATGTGTAATGTTTTTTTCTGTCCACATCCACAACGGAAGCCTTAAAAGCAGCAAATAAGGTTAAATTATGAGGCACAGACAAGGTCGAGGAAGCACCGAAGAAAGAAACAACGGGGAACGAGTAAGATGAGGCATGATGGGCGAGTTACTCACTCGACATGGGGAACATTCTGGTTCAAGGCTGTCAATCACATAGGCACCCCCTCCAACACACACATACACACACACAGGCACGTCTGTTCTATTCCGTCTAAGTCCAGATGCACCTGGAGGAATCCGAGCAACCCTAAAAAGCACAGAATCCTAAATGTGTGCGTGCGTGTGTTTGTGTGAGGAGAGAGAGAGAGAGAGAGAGAACCCAGATGTTTCCATGCCCTTCTCTCTCTCTTTCTCTCTCCCCACTTGCCTGGTGGGGTGTCTGAAGGGCTGTGGACGTGTGCACTCTGTTGTGACTAGTACCAGATGTGCTCCATTGACCCAAATCACCTAGGCAGTAGACATGCCACATAGGCCCGAATCTCCAAGACCCACCGCACAATCACACACACCTGTTTCCATTCATGAGCCATGCTGGGAGAAGTGCATCCTGGGAAATGCTGTCAGATTTTTTTCCTCATCTATTGTTCATGTCTTTCTCTAGATTTCACCCCTTTTCGTTTTTTTTTGTCTTCCTCTTGTCAAGCTCATCTCTGAGATGTTTACTCGGGGGGATAGGAAGGGCCGGACAGAGATTTCAAGGTTTTGTGAAAACACGCCTAATGACACGCTGGATAGATATTAATTTGATTTCCAAACACAAAGGGCTGGTACTTGGTAACCAGATATTCTGGGAGGAGGCCTGTTTGATTTGGGACCTTGTTTCATGTTACTGATTCTGAATTAGCTTAAGTAAATACACCTGCATGACCTCGGAGTACTCCAAGGGTCAAAGTCATTCAAACATTTAAAGAATGGTAATTAAATTACCCTTGGTGCTGAATAACTTTAATTTGGTAGCTACACAAATTGCTTCCAGCTTTTGTCTTCTACAAAGCTCCCCCCTTCAGCTGCGATGCTTTAATATTTTATCGAGCAGGACTTGTGGCAACAAACAACCTCTCATTTTCTAAATCTTAAGTAATCAAAGCTAATGCTGCCCGTTTAAACGTGCACGCGGGCGTTCTGGCTGAAGGTGAACGCCGTGGATGGGGAGAGGAGAAGGAACTTTACAACAGGGGCTTAAGCTAACACAAGCTCTTCTACGCCAAATGAACTTCCACGTCCTGCTGGCCTGATTTATGAAGTGAAATAAAAATGAGTCCCTGCGTGGTATTAGTGGGTTTTTCAGAGGGGGCGAAGTGGGACTCAGGGCCCATATTTCAGCTGCCTTGTGGGAAGGTTTTGGCCCAGGTGGGGCCCCTTAATATGGTTTGACTGAGGTCCACACGAAGTGCAGCCACAATGCTCTACAATAACTCTTCATTTTGATCCTGGCCGATTGCCAGCATATCTACTACCTGAGTCTCTTTGAAGAGCGACACATTGGCCTGGGTATTTAACCATGCTGTTTGAGGTCCTGGCGCTGGAAGCAGAGAGAGAGAGAGAGAGAGAGAGAGATGTAAAGAGGAGGGCAGAGAGTGAAAAAGACTGCAGTGGCAGAGGCAATAGAGGCTTGAACTCTGATGAAATAATCCGGTTTGTGAGCTGACAGAACAGACTGAGAGCTGAGCTCCAGCAACAGAACAGCAGCCCCCTGGTGACCTGTGGTTGTTTCATAACCCACCACGTCCGCCCAACTCATTTGATTACAAAATAAACCTCTCCGGCCGCTCACACTCAGCCGCGTCAATACCACTGTGTTGTATATATCAACATATTGTACTTGATAATGTTAAACGCCCGTGGCTGAATTTGCGGTTCTTTGTAGTTTTTGTTACAGACATTTGCAGCCTCACAAATCAATATCCCCATCACAGGGGGGTGGGAGGAGCAGAATTTTGATTTTTCCGCATACAGAGATAGGAAACGTTAGAAAAATACAATATTAATCTCAATTTTCAAAATGATTCGCTTCTGCAAAGCACACTGTCCTGCATTTAAAAAAGAATTAAATATCTTTATCAAGTCATCATGTCAGCAGCTTCGGCGTGTTTTTGCCAGCCAGCGTGCTACAGAAGAGTACTGAAAGGGCCCTGCTGGATGGAGCTCTTGGCTTTGATATAGTTTCTGGGCTGGAACTTTGGCAGCGTGTTAAATATTAATAGCGATTAACCCAGTTCAAGCTCTGCAGCGGAGAGTACAGATAGAGTTCAAAGAGCCTTCTGCTCTGTGCGGGCACTCTCTGCTCTCCAGCAGTTTAGCCCCGCTATCAGGAGGCTGCTGCTGCTGCTGCACTGCAGCACAGAGCAGACCGGCCTTTTTCACTGGGCTTCAAACACGGAGACACACGTGATCGAATGCATACAACATGTGTGAAAAGTGCATACAGTGGAGTTCTCAAAGGCTTTAAAGACATAATTAGGCAATGGCAAGAGGGCAGCCTGGCTAATCTCTCTCTCCCTTTCCATCTTCCTCGCTCACTCACTCTCTCTCCACCCCCTTCTCCTCTTGTTCTCACTTGCTGAACTCTTGATAAACTTAGCCTTTCACAGCTACAACATTCCTCAGCCTGGCACATTCGCCCCCACTAAATAGGCCTGGACACCTCAGAGATCAAACACAATCTCCATTGTGCTGCAATTACCCAGACCTCTGCCTTTGCTCCCCTGCCCTTCACCCCCACCTAAACGTGCTCCCTCTCTCTCCCCTCTCGTTTGAGTCGAACTCTCTCCACCCACCTCAACATCTCTCCTTCACCCTCTTCCATCCCTCTGGCTCTCTCTGGAGATGATGGTTCTGATGCGCCGGGCCTCAACAAAAGCAGGCTTTGTTTGCGGAGAGTGTCTGTAGAGAGGAGTCCCGGGCAAAGAGCGCCGTCAGAGGGGAAGAGTCAGCTGGACGCTTCGCAGAGCGCTGAGAACCCAGCATGTGTACATTCGTTAACGCACGATCCTTTGACCCTTTCTGCTCAATTGCTTCAATTTGGAATTTGTTAACTCTTTGCTGGATGGGTCAAAGTGTGAAACATTGTGCGAATGTGTTTTTGAATAATCCATTCATGCAGAAAGAGCGTCGGTATCTGGAGGTTTGGATGGCAGCGGTGTTATTTTGGTTTGGTAAATTCAAGCTGAACTGAAATGTTGTCCTTTCATGTGGGATTTAATTTGCATTTTGCAAATGAGTTTTTTCCCCCCTTAATTGACAACAATATTGCAATTAGCCCATAATGATGCCATCATCTTCTTCGCTTCACAGAATCATACATTTTCGGCGATCAGACCTGGGTATCTTTCAGACTTTGGCTGCTCTGATCATCAGTTACATAAACATTCTATTTGTTGGTGTAGACCAAGGTCTTCAACAGGTGGTCTGAGACCCCATGGTGGTCCATGGAGGTATTGCAGGAGGTCAGCAACAATGCCAGAGGCTGTTAAAATATTTTCTTTATTATTTATTTGTGCATTTTTAATGTCTATTTCTTGTTTGAGAATAACGCTGTTATAAACACAGAGCTCAGCTGGAGACAGAAAATGACACCAGACCGTCCCTGTCCACCATTGCACTCTCAACAATTTCTGTGCAACAACGTGTCCAGAAATCTCACCATTACGTAAGAAAAAAACCTCATCTCAGCCCCCCCACCACTTCAGCTCAAGGGCCAAAACAGGTTAAAAGCCCAATTCTAGACAAAGGTGAAAGCATAAACTACAGGAAGTACAACTCAAGTCAGATTACCGATGATCAAACTAATGCTGAATAACAATTGCGCAGTTTAAATCTAATGTGCCGACTTTATTTTCATTGGCAGTTGTGTCCGTGACCTATTAACTTCTGTAGACTCAGCAGAGTTAAACTTCAAACCCACAAACTGCAAGTACATTACAATCAAGGCAACTCTACTGTGAGTAATCCCAGCCTGAAGGAGGGGTAAAATTCCTGGTGTCTGTCTCTTTCTGCCTGATGACTCTGAAGCGACGAGAGTGTGGTGGGAATGCAAGGTCATGCTGTCTGCGTTCCGTCCCCCATGATGCATCTGCCAGCGAGCGCGGCCCCACTGTTAGCCATTATGTACCTATTAGCCTTGATTATCTTCTGATAGCCGAGCACCAGTTGGTTTCACTCAGCCTGACAGTCGCGGCGCTTTGTTTAACCTTTCGACTGATGGGGCAGCCACCCCTCAGCCTGTCCAACGGGAGAAATAATGAGGGGGAAATCAAGCAATGGGATGGGATGGGCCACAAAGACAACATGGAAGTGTTTAACATCCTCAAGAGCACAACTTCAACCCGTGCCTTTTTGGTGATGTCACTGGATGTCATATTTGCCGATATGAAAGGTGCCGCAGCGCTCCTCTGCCTTGCCTCTTCAGCAAAAAAAAAATAAAATAAAATAAAATAAATGACAACGATTTGATTTGACGAAAATGCAAGCCGCAAGTCGAATTACATACCACTCTTATCTTCATCTACACATTCCATTATGTATGTTGCCTGAGTGTCACGACGTGGACACTCACAGTCTGCTTTCTCTTGCTAACATCCCCCATGAGTCTTCACAGATCTGCCTGCCAGACATATTCAATTTGCAGCTCTTCCTGGTCCCCAGTCTGCAGACGTGACGAGTTATCTGAGACAGAATGAGAAGTGAGAGCAGAGACAGAGAGAACGGCTGGGATAACACGGAGCCACGCAGAGCTCGGTTTCTCTGTCCCTGCCTCGTGTTAATCTCTCTGGAGAGACAGAGGTGGCCATGTTGGGTCAAAACCTCTACATCAAGAGCCGCAGGCCTGGACAGCTGACCTTGGTCTGGGAGATGGGAGGTGACAAGAGAGGTGGGAGTTGGGAGTGCGTATGTTGGGTTACAGAGGGCAAGGGAAAGGGGAAATGTGTGTGCGCGCGTGTTTGAGAATGTTTGTGTTGCAGAGAGATATGGAAAGAATGTTTGTCAGTGTGAATGTGTTTGGGTGCATTTTTATCTGTTTGTAAATGGACACAGTGACTCACAAGACCTCCTCCGACATGGTGTGTGTGTTTTAACACTGTAGAGTTATGCTAAGAAATGTCCAGGTTATATCTGTGTGTGCCCTTGCAGCACGGCGACCTGTAAAGAGCCCACGAGAGAGGGTTGAAGTGACAACTAGGCAGGGCAGGTGTAGGGCAGATCCAGCACCGTTAACGGGGGCCCGAGGTGGGGGAGACCGGGACGAAGGGGAGTCAAATCAATTACATCATTACAAAGTTTTGGTAACATTGTAAAAGGCTATATTTAACCATAAAAAGAAAGATAAAAAATAAAAGCGCACACCCGATAAAGTATAAATGTGGCAGAAAAAGACTATTTGACAAACCCCAACCCCCTGTTTCTGTGACTTTATGAAAAAATATCCACCATGTCACACACACACATCATTCACACCGACTTAATGTGTATAATAACTGTTGCAAACTCCAGTATATATGTTATTACATCTAAAGTATGAAGCCTAAGTGACTTCGAATGTAAGAAACATATCGGTGCTCGTGTCCACTCAGAGAAACACAAATAACATTTTTTTAGAAACAGACCTACAGCCTTGGAGTTGGTTTTCACATCTGCACCTGTTAGATTTTGTCTTCTACTTTGTCCTCCACATTTGTGAGTCAGGGGCAGAGAAATAAGCATCCACTTTTTGGCAGTGTGTCGGGTGAGTACACGTTTCTATTAATATCAGACCATCCACTAATGGGAATCTCTAAATAATGGCCAACCAGCTGCTATCTTTTTTAATCCCCATTTCTCCGCCTCTGGCTCACTCCCTCCCTCTCTCTCTCTCTCCCCCGGTAAGGTCGAGTGAACTCGACTGACGTGATGGCAGACAGATAGAGAGACTGCTTTGGATGTGTGTGATGTGTGAGTGCGTTTGCATGACCTGCAGGGACCTTTTGCTGTGACACAGACTGGGGGTCGTGAACTCTGAGCTTTCATGGCCTACGCCACAAAGATCAGAGCGCCATTTATTTACAAGTGTTAGAATGTGATGCTCTCTCTCTCTTTCAGACACACACACACACACACAGGTTGTAGACACACAAGGACAGGGGCATGCTCACACATTGACAAACATGCACACGCACATACTTGCACCCACACAGTCTCTCCAGCCTTTAATCCTTCTTGTTTAGTCAGCGGAGGAGTGTGTGTGCAAGGTCCCTGCCCTCTGTATTGATCACATTGAACGTGAGGAGGACCTCCACACGAGGGCCCGTCCTCTGAGAGGAGACATGTATGAGGAGAATGAAAGGTCAATGGGAGAGGGAAATATATTGGCAGAGGACACGTTGGGACAAGGCAGGGCAACAAGAGACACTGAGTGGGATTCGGAAGCGCAGGAAAATATGAACACGGAGAAATGCGACGGGCTGAGCCAATCCAGCGTTATTGTGCGTAGATGAATCAGACAATGTGGAGGTCACAGCACTTCCCCCTGAGTAGCGACCTCTCTGATCTTTTGAATCAAATGAAATTGCGGATAGCCCACCTGAAGCATCAGCATTAATCTCATAATCTGTGATCAGCCGGTGGCACAGGTGACAAGTGTCCTGACACGGCCCGTGAACTCATCTAACACTGCGTTCACCTTATCACCGAGTGTCAGGTGCATTAAGGAGAATAAGATAGAGACGGAACAAAAGCACACACACACACACACACACGCTTTCTTCAAACAGCCTTTTACCCTTCATTCATGGCACAGACATTGCCCTGTATATGCATTGTTTGAACAAAATTCATTATCGTGAACAAATTTGTCTCCTCCTCTCATTAACTGGGGTTATGTCTTTTAACCCCCATTACAAGATAAAGTCAATTATTCTATTAGCCTTCACAGTTACAGCAAACAACAGGATTGTCTCTCTCATGCTCTGTCGACTGAACTTTGGCATTCTGGTGCGATGATCTCTCGTAGTATGGAAAGGCATTGTCCTATCCCTCACTATCGGGGGCACACGTTGAGGTTACACCAACACAGTTAGATGAGTTTATTTTATTTCAATTAATCAGATTAGGTGAGGAAAAAAAAACCCTCAGCAGCAGCCCAACTTATGCCTCAAGTGGTAGCATCTTACAGCTCTGTTAAGCACGTTAGGCTGATCAGTGCCCCGGGAGGCCGATAAGCAGATTAGGCCTGATTAAAGTCATATGAGTGGAATTTGAACGGGGGACCTCGCAGGACAGACACAGTTGATGGTGCACCAATCCTCTGTCGTTGCCTCAACCATAACCATCACTTCCTTCATCGATACGCACCAGGGCTGAGCATCTCTGTCTAAGACACGATAAAAACTGTAACTTGGTGCAGTAACAGCAATAGCATAAATTTAAGCAACCAGTGATACCGTACACTTTACACTGACACATCGGCCTTTAGACGATGTGGTGCAATAGGACAGAATGTGACAGAATACAGTGCGAAGTCATTCAATACGATGCTACGTTCACATAAAGCAGAGGCGAGAATAAAGCTAATCTAGGTTGGGTACTTGGCAGTATGCTGAATGGAAATATAAATCTCAATTTATACTGCTGATAAGAGTTGGAACTTCGCACATCGGTTTGACCTCACTATACTATTCAACTATTGTGGCGTCTGCCTTGCTAATGTAAGGACTCCTGCCTGATTGTATTCATTGCTCGGACACAATAATGCCGTGCCCCCTACAGTTCTATTGCACCATTAGCAAGGAGAGCGAGAGAGATAAAACCGCCTATACGGCACAGTAACTACAACATTTATATATATATTTCACGTTTTATATAATTGCTCTTTCGAGTGTTTTCTTTTCTTCCTCTCTTTTAAACATGCTGTATATCCTTATTTTTGTTTTGTTTATGCACATTGCTAACAACGCTAACAGGTGAAATTAGAAATCGAGAGGGACGGAGGAGCGATTTCCAAGGAACGGGGAGGAGCAGAGGCCACAAGCAAGAGGACTAAACAAATTAGTGTGTTGATTTGTGTCTCTCTCCCTCATTGAGTGTACACGGGGTGGCCCGCTGAACTGGAGTTAGCAGCAGGTTCTCTGTCACTAAACGAGAGACAGTAAATCACCGTCCTTTCACTCGCTGATTGTCTTCCACTTGACTTCTCGACCGACTTGATGCCACCTTAAGTCTCATTAGCTGTGTTGTGTTTTGCAGCCACAGAAGGGGTCAACGAAAATCTTGCACGTTATTTCCCACATTAGCGCACGATGTAATGTTTTGGCTCACAGTACAACAGCATCTTCTTCGGTTGGCAGCCTGTTTCCAATCATAAAAGAGGGCATGAACAGTTGTCTTGTCTTTTACTGGGGGTGGAGACTTTTTATTGTGCCAGGCCATGAGAGCTCATGGAGGATGCTGTTCCCATATCTAAACCACATGCTCCCTGTGCACTGACAGTCCTCCATACAACAGAGCAGTAAAACCCTGGGGGTGAATTCTTAAGTACTGCTGGACCATCTGTGGAGGTGGACTCAGAGTCGGAGATTGACAGAGTTTGGCCACTGGGGTTGTCACAGACAGCTCATATTAGCACAATTCTGCTACTTGGTGTATTACTAGCTCTGTGTGGGCTGGAAATAGGTTAATACGAGACCAAGACCAAACCAGATCAGGGTAGAGTGGGCCAGATCTGACAGAAACCGCCATCGTTTCCTGGATGTATAAATAACCTCCTCTGTGTTTGTGTAACCTCCACAGGCCCCCTCTGACAGGCCAGTCGTACACATTATACACACAGAAACATACATTCCAAATGTGGCTGAGCAGGCACACACGGTCACACACACATGCCACTGTCTTGGGTCCATTTCTCATCCAGTGTGCTCGCCCTGCAGCCTGTTATCCTGACCCCAAGAGAGAACGGGTCAGCGTTGGGGCAGAGTAGGTGTTTCTGATGAACTGGGTGCTTGGCTCGTACAGACATTGTGAGTGATCTTCCCGTGTTGGCCTCAAGAAGGATGAGGTTGGGGGAAAATTGGGGGGGAGGATACACCACAAGGAAAACCTCCTCACAGTCTCTCACACACCCCACGGCTTGGAGGTAAAAATCACCCAGACCCTCTCTCACCTTGTTATTTGTATTCTTTACATCTGCCAGTAGATGCTGTCATTGTTGAGTCATGTGTCCAGATTGTGTCTAGATAGCGCCGAGACAGATTGCCGCTCACACCTGGAATCTTGAGTGAACACCTGTGGTCAGGTTTGACCTGATTACCTGATGATCCTCCAGTGGCTGAGGAAAATCACCCACGATCCTTAAATATAAACACATCTCTAAGATACTTCCACGTTGATGTCTTAAGCTGCATGACAGAGACTTTAAAGAGGCTGTTTCGCTTACTAGATTAAACAAATTGACTATTATGCTCTCCTGTTAAATTATTTGATTTGCAAACTGTGATTTTAGTGTCTTTATGTCTTTGAATTGCCTGAATGGTGATATCGGAAACTTTCCTTGCCTTATCTGTGGGCAAATTTTATCTTTATGAAATGATAACATGACATACAGCAACAAATAGTGTCTCATGAACAGACCTCAGACACGGCACCGAAACCTTGTCCAAGTTGTTTGGCATAGGCAAACAGCCAACTGCAGCAGCATTGGACGTGCGAAGTGGACTCTGAAGGCTGATTCAACACATTGTAGGATTTACAGGCACAACTTGGGACCAGAGTGGGCAGATCTCAGCGCACTCTTCAATTACTTTTGGATTCAATCCCACCTGCATTTAGAGCTGTCCACTTGTAATCTGATCACCCAAGACATATTTTAGTGCTATGTGTGAACAGGGCTCTCCTTCTTCCAGCAGTCTGCCACATGGGTGCTGTTGTTTATGCCTTAGCTTGAGCTCAGCAAAAGTGATGGCTGTGTGAGGATTGTTTGACAACTGTTTAGAGGAGTCCGTGGAGCTCATTAAAAGGATAGATAGCCAGCTTGGTGGCTGGGACAGGAGAGACGGATGGATGGTGAAAAAAGAAAAAAGATAGGGTGATAAGAGAGATAAGGGAGGGGGTGGCAAATAAGCATACAGTGGGAGAGTCACATGTAATCCCACTGTCATCATTTGCTATGCACAATGTGGGAAACTATGTAGGCCCATATGTTTCGGAGAATGTGCGTGGATGTGCGTGTATGTGTGTGTGTGTGTGTGTGTTGGATGGATGTGTGGTAAGAGCATGTTGCCAGGGGGCAATCTGTAGGTCATTTATTCAGAGCATTAATTAGATAAGGATCAGAGGCAATGTCCCCCAGAGCCTTCACACATGCATGCACACACACACACGCACGCACACACACGTACATACAAGTAGCACAATCTACTCTCTTTGGCACACCCTCACATACTAACCCC
>OMNV01011604.1:8546-23675 GCA_900303265.1 Brotula barbata | reverse complement strand
TGTGGTAAGTGGTATTTATGGACTGAACCGGGCGTTGAAATCATGAAACACCTCAAAAATTAGTTAACAACTGATGCTAATGATCTCTCAAGTTACAGCGCATTACAACAATATTTTCTCTGTGATTACATTCCTTAATGTATTATACGACCCTAGGAAGACATTCGTTACACACACATGCTTTCACTGTGACAGAGAAGTGTGTGAAAGTGCACGCAGACAAATCAAAATCAAAACTATGCTGATATTAAGTTATAACAAAAATGTTGTTGTACCTTTCCCGGAATGAGAAAAATAAAAATGTAGTAATATAACTTGGACTAAGTGATATGGAAACATGCTCATCTAACTACTGGTTATTATTTTTCTCATAAAATGTTTCCACAGCCTTGTGCCGGGAAATAATAACAATGAAACTCTCTTCAAAAGGCTGTGATTACCTGTACCGTCGCCATATAAAGTTGTTTTTGTGTTGGCGCTCTTAAGGCCAAACCATGCTCCTAACACGGAGCAAGAGCTCATACACCTCCTCACAGGAACATACATTTAAAAACTCGTTTTAATGACCAATTAAAACCATATTAACCCCTTAAGCACTGGCAAATTAATTGTAATTCAGTCTACCTTCAGGAAAAGTGTTCATGGTTATTGAACTGATTTTTTAATATATTTTACAGACCTTTTGACCTTAGTGAACTAGTATTAATTGAGTATATCAGGAGGAAAAGTCATAAAAACATAATTTTATAGAGATTTCATGATTGAAAGAAATCCTAAAATCCCTTACAGTAACCCTTACTGTTATAAGCTATGGAATGTTTTCAATTCCCTGGTATTCATTTTGATATATTTGCTATCTTGGGTGTTTCATTAGAATCTAAAATAAACTCTAGTTTGTATGAAAATTGCCCTATTAGTGATTATCTCAGAATTTAAGGGGTTAATAATAAACTCTCCAGTGAGACTTTCCGATTAATTACTCTTGTAATAAAATCAGCAGCTATGTAGATGAGTGTGTGTGTGTTATGATAATGATTATAATGATGTTGCCGTCTTTTGTATTTCTGCTGAAACGTGCAGATAAGCTGTCGGTACAGTATTGGGTTTTTTGCCCTCAATGTTCGTAAACGTATCACATTGCATGAACTATCTGGACGCTTGTCCCTCAAGAATGTTAACACGCCTGGAGTTGTTCCAAGGTGACCACAACATCATACTTTGAAAGACCTCTCTCTAGTAGCACAAGTCATTAGCCACGGGATAACAGGGGGAGTGACACTGGGTCGCCGTCTTTGGTGAAAGGACTGAGTGAAAGGACATGAAATGTGAAGGATGAAATAGATGAAAGATGCAAAGGACAGATGCAAAAAAAAAAAAAAAAAAAGAACGGAGCCATAAAAAGCAGGACAGTGAGTTAAAGGGAGACAGAGAGGTGTGTGACAGAGACAAAGAGAATAAGGGAATGGGCGCAGAGTGGCGCAGGCACATAAACGATTAGTCCCAAACATAAGCTGACAGCTGGATGCCTGACCTTGGCTGGATGTGAGCGTAACAACCCCCAGCGTTCATTTACATACTTTCCATGCCAAGTCATTTAGACACAATTCTTATTCCGGGGAAAAGGAAGAGGAAGAGGAGATGGGAACCTTAGGTCAACCCCTCCTAAAAGACCTCCGCCAGTCAGCCAAGTTTAGAGTAATGGCTTCGAATGAGGTGCTGCTGGCATTACAGACAACCTTCACACCACCCAGAGTCCTTTTGGGCAGACTGACACATTGACATTCAGAGTCATATTACCAAGTGTCAATGATTGGATGCTTTTAAGGGTTAGTGAAGACAGTCTGGGGAGCCTATTTTTATTGCCTTGTACGTTGGGAGATGCCCCGCTTATTAAAGAATGATCTATATGCTCTTAAACAGGGGTCATAGAACGGTTCCAATCTAGATAGGGGTGAGCAGCTGACGTGTCAATCGTGGACGACGGAACGCACAGAAATCTTATGTGTCGCAGCTTATTGTACATTTTTATCTACTATATACATTTATATTGAAATTTGATTATTCAGCTTTATATCGATCCATTTTTGATTCTGGTGTGTCCCCGTTCACATTATCGCGTTCATTTTGACATTGTGTCATGATTTCTTTCAACAAAACAACTTACCCACAATGCACCTCCTCAAAATGACTTTTCGCTCCTCTTTAACCTTTTGAACTTTCCATTCTATGGCTACCTGTAGATAATCCCAAACTAATGATTCTCTTATCATAGAGGAACAAGGAGGGGTCACTGACCCCTGACCTGCCCCAGATACCTAGTAAGTGACTGTTTGAGGACACTTATCTCAGTATACTTTGAAGGATCTCATTGACAAGAGGTGACAAAGGACCGGCGCTACCCTGAGGACCAAAACCGGTCCCTCGGTCTAATGACGAGGTGATAAGTGTTTATTTGTCTCTTTATACCGTAATATATTTTACGACCGAGTCATTTTTGACCCTTTATTATCTTGTGTAGTGTGGAAATTCCACATCACATTAGTACTTTGTTACACACTTAGAGAAACAACTCAGCTCAACACTTCCATTCATACATTCAACACGAAACCTCCATCAGAAACTTATGAATACAGGGAGGCAGCGCATAATTGAAGCGGCCAACCGTACCCATGTGAACCCAGCTTAGCCATTCACCCAAGTGAGAGGAACCCTTTGCCAGGCCTTTCTGCCACCCTTATGTGCTGTGGGCCATGCCCTGGATTTATGGCACATTTCACACTCCACCACCATGCAGTGAGCCAGTGATCTGGACCTAGCACTGGGGCGTTAATTGGCCAACCTCTGCCAATAAGCGAGACAAATAACCCATGACTGCCTGGGCAGTCCAGCGGTGGATGATATTCCTCCTTTGACGGGTACGTGTTTACGAGTGTATGCACATTACTACGTGCACCTGTGTGTTTCGTGCAGCACGACCTGTTTATATGTATAAAACTACACTGGGTGAGATTAAGAATGGGGAGTGTTTCTAAATGGCCAGAAAAAGATAAGTGGCAGTGATAAAGATAAAACCAACCCCACCCCCAGCGCTGTTATTGAGCTGTGCTTCACACGTTACTGCACATACGTATGTAGGATACGGTTACATTCCGAGACATAAAGAGGTGGAGTTTTTTCGGTTGCTCTCTCTCTCCGGTGTGTCCATTGTGATTACATTCAACGTAAACAAGTGGGGCTAATTTCACGCCAGGTGAAGAAATGTGACCTTCTTCATACTGCTGATATGAGCAGTATGAGTGTGAGTCTGTGAGTGAGTGAGTGAGTGAGTGAGTGAGTGCTAATTTCAAAGTCTCCCATCCCCTACTGTTTCACATGTAATTGCATCCCACTCTGTAACAATACATTTAACATCATTGTGTCAATTATCTCTCAAATTGCAGATGTTTTGTAAGCTTGGTTAACCCCACCAGTTAGCACATCAAGCGTGAGGCCCCACACGCTAACTCATCCCAGTCTTGTGGTTCTGAAATTCCTCCAACTTTATTGTGTTAGGCCTAATTATTTTTAATGTGTTGTGTTGTAAACTATTACTTTAGGAAGACCCCGTTCTAATCACCCATGGGCTTGTTTATATAAACTGGTAAATTGGTTAACGACTGTGAGTCTCCGGCTCTCTTGTTCGCTTTGCCCCGGCTTAGTCAAAGAGTGTTTGTGCAGTTGCAGATGGGCAGTAAATCAAACTCACTGTAGCATTAAAGCACAGCCAAGACTCCAGCTTTTGTTTCCAATTGAGAGTACGTATGCGTTTGACCCTGAACGAATGAACCACACTCCACTTCAAAAGACTTTGCCACTGAAGTTGATTTTACAATCACAAAATCCACATCACCCGATACCCTGGTGAAGCTGCAATTTACCTCAAACAAGCAGCATGTGTTTTGATTTTCTATTTATGTGAATGTTTGAGCACACGTGTACGTCTGTGTATGTGTGCGTGTGTGCGAGCAGGCAGCCTTATACATGTACATGTGTGTGCATGTTTTGAGTGCAGGAAGAGATAGGATAAACCACAACTGAATCTAAAATTGTATCCTTTGTTTAGTTCTGGCACTCTTGCTGCTGCTCCATTGACACCAATGTAGCGGTGACAAAAAGAACCATTGATATAATCTTCGACCATGACAGGCATTAAAGAGCCTAATTCTGCCCGCTTCTGTATTAAGCATCTCTAAAGCTGATTTCAATTGCCAGCTCCGCAGTGGGGGGCAGCAAGGAGGCAGACAGACAAGGGAGGAAGTAAAGAAGCAAGCAGAATCTAGCTGGCAGGCAGAGCAGAGCACCCGCCCTCAGCCCAGAGCCTGTAAACTCAGATTAGGGGGTGGATCAAAGCCTGGATTTAATCTGGGCCACTGGGCAAGGGTGGGGATTATGGCACGATGGCACTGAGGTTTGCCCTCACCACACACACGTGGATGTGTGCATGAAAATGCGCACTTTGAGCCCATTCAAGTGTAAGTGGGCACATACAGTATATCCATGTGAATATCTGCACACGCACGCACACGCACACACACACACACACACACACAGCTTTCACATGTATAAACCCACCCTGAGTCAAGAACCAAGGCGGTGATCTAAGTTTAAACTCCATCCATCTGTCTTGACAATGGCCACAGGCAATAAGAAGACACTAGGCGACTGTGACATCGAGGGAAGAGGAAGTGTAAAATGAAAAGAGGGGCTTAGAAATGAATGTTAAGGGTTGACAAAAGGCGAAAAAAAAAAAAAAAAAGCTCCGTAACCTCCATCTCAGCCCACGTCTTCCTTCGCACACAACCACTTTCCCACCCAAACTCCTTTCTAAACACACCATCACGCTCACACGTCTACGGCATCACAAAACGTACCCCTAAGACACGACGCCCCTCCCATCCATTTAAAGTACCTGAGCATTTTAATCACTGTGTAATTCTTCCCCATACACCCCCACCTCCAGTATAGCCTCCTCATAAACAATTAATCCACCGTAAACTTCCATCTATGACACTAAGGGCGTTCGCTCTCCATCTTTTTAGACATTTTTGTCAACCTTGCTAATCAGCTTTTTGCAATCAATTAACTTGATTGTAACGCTCCGAATTGGATAATTTGCCTTTGTGGGCTTAGTGTGATGCACCTGATAAACTGTAATTATAAGATGCTGCGTAGTCACACTAACCATAACCATGGCAACGTCGTAAAAATGCATTTGTTAGAGAAAACAGTGTATCGGTGTATTCTTTATAAGAAGATATTTTTCTGAAATGTGAAATGTGATTAACGGGACTGTAGCAAAGTGAAGCAGATGTGCGCCTCTTAATTAAACAAACGCTGTGGTATATTTTTTGTTGTTTTCATTTTTATCTCACTCGCAGTCCCCATCTTGTTGGAGTTGAACTTCAGAAGTTGTTTTGATCGCTGAGTCAGTTTGTAATGTGCCTGTAGGGTGTATCTCACTTCAGCCTTCCCCCAAATCTACCCACGTACCCCTAAGGCAAAGCTCTGAATGTCTTAAAAGGAGCAATGGGGAGACGTGCCAGCGTAATGTACTGTGCTGACTTTTCTTCTGTCCTCTGTAGACTTCTCCCCCTCCTGTCTTTTGCTTCGGTGTGTCTCTTCTCACACACACACAGTGCATACACACCGACACAGACAGACACACACACACACACACAAAGTGATTGACTCTTGCACATAAAAGCAGACCCTTGCTTTGCTGGTTTTACTTGATTAAAGTTGGAGCATTGGGGTCTTGGCTGCGCTCTGTCTGGGACAAAGAGCAATATTTGTGGGGTCCGTTCTCCCTCAAAGACCCTCTTGTCAGGGGAGGCCCAGAGAGAGCGCTGGGGGAGCACAGACCAGCTAAAGGCCAGGCCATTTATCATAGTCCCCCAAATGAAAGAGCCCAAATGTCTCTTTCTTCCTCCCATCTCTTGCTCTCTTCCCATCTCCCCCTTTTGGCCTTCTCTCTCTCTCTTTTTTTTCCCCTAACTCTCCTTCCCCACATCTTCTTCCTCCTCCCCTTTGTCCACGTCCAGTGGGAGTGGGGTAATAGCAGCTCGCCGGCATTACTTGTAACAGGGTAGAGATTGGAGGAACTGCTTGGAACCGGGCCCCTCTCACGCTGGGGCCCTGGCGCTCCTTTGTGTGTCACGGGGTGATTTGTCAGGCTGTGGTGGCAGAAGTCGAGCCCCTGAGGTTGAAAGGCTATGACCCCAGGAGTGCTCTGTGTGTGTGTGTGTGCGTGGAGTGCTGGGTGCTGGAGAGACCCGCCCCAGGCTCAGGCCATAATAGAGCTGGACCCAAAAGAATGGGCACCCAGGCTGGGACAGGAGACCACAAAGGGCTCATCTGCATATTTCAGGTAGACACAGTGTGATAGGAACTGACAGGGGCGTGACAGGCTCAATGGTGCTGGGGTATGGTGGAGGGGAAGGACTCTGTGTGAGTGTGTGTTTCAGTTAGTGTACGAGTGTCAATATGTGTGTGTGTGTGTGTGTGTGTGAGAAGACATACAGGCGACTGATGGGAACGTTTACCACTTGCCTCCACTCTTCCTGGCCCTGACTGGGAAAATCAATAACAACTAATCTCCTCCAACATAATAAAAAACAAAATAGTAAACAATGGCTTTGTTTACCCATCTGTGTGTATGCCCCCTCTGTGCCTTTGTGTAGGCTGCTGGCCTGCATACGAACAGGGCAGAGGGCACACACACACACACACACACACACACACACACACACACACACACACACACACACAGAAAGGCTGACAGCTGACACAGTGGGCCAGCTCCTCGCCGTACCTTCCACAGCTCCCCTCCTTCGCTGCCTTTTTCTTCCTCCCTCTCTCCTTTTGTCATTAAAAAGAAAGAAAGACTTTCTCACTCGGTTTGTTTGTTTACTGGTTCCCATCTCTCTTCAGGGAGTTAGGAACAGAAACAGAATTCATTCTCAGCTGGCCGCCTGCCTCGCCCCCAAACACAGCCCACATCTCCACTTCTCTTCCTCTCCTCTCTCTCAGCATCCTCTCAGCATGGATCAGTAGATTACATATGCTTCCTTTCGGAATGACTTCACTCGTAAATAATGGATTGATTTATTGTGCGTTTGTGTGACTTTAGTTTTTCTGCCGTGTGTCACGCCGGTGATTTAATTTGTCAGAGGGAGAGTTAAGGTGACGGTGAGGCGAGAGAAACGTCTGAGCGACTGCCTGCAAGTGTGTGTGTTTCCGTCGTAAAGAGTTGACTCCTGACTTCAACAACTTTTTTCCAACTCCGGCCGTATCCTCAGTATCCTCCGTGAACTCGTTGCTGTAATGCACCTTCATGGAAATGTTTGGTTTGAGTCATCTCAACTCTCTCTCCCTTTCTGAAAAATCAACAGCATTGGAAGCAGATGCTGCTTTCTATAAATACAGGGCGAGAGGGTGGAGGGCGAAGGCCTCCCAGCACTGTCCTTCAGAATACTATCTGGAAACATTTATAATCCACCAACACAAGATCGAAAACGCAGTACGAGAAGGAGACACGAGGATGAAAAAAGTGATGAGCAAGAAGGGAAAGTGGGAGCGACAGATCACAGAGGGAAAAGAATGAGAAAACAACAGCAGAGTCAAACAGAAAAGAGAAACATGTTTTCTCTCCACTGCAGGAATGCTGCAGTGCTGCCAGGTTGGCTAAAGGTTAAGCGACAGCGACCCTCCCGGTTTCTGGTCGAATCTCTCATACCGCTGATGAGGCCTGGATGTACTCAGAGAATGGGCTGCAGCCACGGCTATAGTCAATGCAATTATGTAGCCATTACTGTAATGATCTCCAATGAAACCTGCTATGGCATTGTTAAGGCAAGAACAAAAGGATGGACACTTCCTATTGTCCCACAGATGTACTCCTTTCAAATAACACGAGACGAAGGGGGAGTAAATGGGAGAAGGGGGGGGGACTGGTAGTGTTCGTGTTAGAGGAAAGAGCTGTAAACTGTCGAAGAATGTCGTCGAAGTACGTGCGTAACTAGGCAGAGACGGACTTTGATACAGTGTTAACAAAATGGAGAGAAGGATCTAAAAAAGGAGAAGGGGGTGGGGTTATTGGAAGATGAATGGCCTCTAAGATAAATGCATGCAGGCCAGAGCGGGCCGACCCCCACTCTATACCGCCCCACTACCATGACATCAGAACAGAAGGGGAAAACATCTCCTCTTTGTGGAAGAGCCTAATTTAATTTGTACCTTCCAACGAGGGGTAAATATGTTTGAACTGTCTCACTGAGCCCGCGGTGCCCTGATCAGGTTCTCACGGGAAACTGCTCCGAGCAGGATATCAAGCCTACTGCATCACAACTTCACTTTCTAAACTAATCTAATTTCTGGGCTCTTCTTTTCTTTCACTCCCCTCCCTCGCTCCATCTGTTCCTATGCTCCTCTCCTCTTGCGAGCCTGTCACTCCCTGCTGTCCGTGCTTCGTGTCGTTCCGGCTCCCGGCGTTCCCCAGGGATGATCCCCGTGACCTTCTCCCTGTCTGACTGGAATTTGACGTCAAAGGTCTTGTTGCTAAGAATGGAGTTTTGTTTAGTAACAAATATGACCCTTTGCCTCCACTAAGTCTCGTGCTGTCCTTCTCTCCATCTTGACTGTACTTGCTTATTCACTCTTGCGCACTCTCATTTTCTCTCCCTCCCCTCTCTCCCTCTATCCATCACTTTCTACGTCTTCCTCTCCTGCATCAATGGATCCTCCTTTCTCTGCCTCCCTGGCCCCCCGGTCTCGCCTTTCGTCTCTCCCTGGCTATCTCATGTATTATTTGAGTCTACAGGGGCTCAGAGTGGAAATGAAATATGGCGGCCAAGCCTCAACGGGCATGCTCATATTCTGTGTAATTACCTCAGACTGAGGACCAGGGCTGGGTTCAGTATCTATAAATCTGTGCCTTTCTGTGGCCCCAGCCGCCTTTTGAAACCCTACCCTGCCGACGCATCGTGGTGAGACTCTGACCCATGACCTTTCACACCGCCAGGGCTGCTGGGAGTGACCTGTGACCCTGCGTTGGGCTCTCTCAGAGTCTGCTCAGTCTGACCCCTCCAAGCCTCGTGACCTTCCAAGTCACAGCTGTGCCTGATCTGTCCTTCGGGGCCCGGAAAGGAACACGTCAAACTCAGGGGGGTTTGTGCGGATGTGTGTGTGCGTGCAAGCGGGGGGTAATGTGTACGGATGGGGTGTGCTGGTGTGTGTGACTATGTTTGTGTACGTGTCTGTATATCCTCACATATCTTGGCCTCTTCCCTCTGCGGGAACGCTCACAAGGGAGTGTATACACAGAAATAGGTGGGTTACCAAAACAACGTGTCTCTTACAGCCAGGGCCATGACATATAGACGGGGTCAGACAATCTATCAATCATGCATACAGAGGTCACGGACCCTTAACGGCGGTGTGTCTGTATACAATGCTAATGTCATCTGTTAAAAACATATAGCAGGAGATGATTTATCACAACGGGTCGACCCATAAAATACATCTAATTCCCAATTACGGGAAAAGGCTTTGAGATATAAACGTCTGACGGTATTGGGATTTAATGGGGCACATGGGTGTAGGTCACTTAGCAGACTGTGCTGTGATTCGATTCTGGCTTCAGGACTTAAAGAGATTTCCCATGTCTTTTTGGCTGGGCGCACAACTATGTGTATAAATGCGAGTCCTTTCCTGACCCGGTCCTCCTTGTTCTTTCTCGCCTCTTCTCTTTCTCCGTTTCGTCCCTGCGCCTTCGCTAATGCCACGTCTGCATTCCTTTTTTCCGATTGGACGCCGGTAACTGACGCTGCAATGAGAGATCTCCTCTCGCTCACCCTTTTCTACTTTTCTCCACCTCTGTCTGTGGGGCCACATATTGGACCAGAATAACTTCTTGCCATATCTGCCCATGCAGGGCCCTCTGCCACCCCACGCTCCCACCTCCAACTCAGGCTATGTTCACATTATAGGCAAAAATCTGTGTATCTGATCTGCGTCCATGTGTCCTCGGTGTGAATGGTCAAATGGTTTCTGGTTTCTTTTATGTGATGCGTTTCCATGTGCAGGCGTTGATCCCTAATGTCATCATTCAGTGTCAAGAAGAGGCGCCAGCAGCAACGGAATATAACAGCCAGAGTATCCAAACTTGAAGGAATGTATCGTCATTATTCAGTGTTTGAATTGACATCTAAAGAAATGGCAGCATACAGATACAACAGCTCTTGGCTACGATGACTTTGGATTTGATGATGTGGGGTTTGTTTTTTTTATGTTACACATGTGACATGGTTTTGGTCATGTGCGCATGTGGGAAGGTACGGGGCAGATGTCTGTTCATACTGATGACTGATATGGGTCATGACAAACGGATCACCTGGTAGTTTGAATGTAGCCTCAGTTTGTCTCCCGGCCTTAACCTCCACACGTTGGACTAAAGAGGAGTCTGGCCTTCTCCTCACTCACTACTTCACCCCATCCTGAACTCTGTGTCTGACCAGCGAAGAGTCTTCCTTCCCCTTCCTGTCCTGTATTCATGGTCCCTCTAAGCTCTCTCCACTTGCCCCCTTTGGCCTCCAGAGCCCCATGTCCTACCACAGGGGCCTCTGTGACCTGCAGCTGTGTTTACTGTCAACACAGACCAGTGTTAGGACAGCTGGGAGAACAAGAGAAGGCCAGACAGCAGAGAACGCGAACGCACACGGGCGAGTCAGCACAAACGCACCCAAAAACCGACCCATGCAAGCCGTGCATGCACACACGCATCAGTGAAACGATACACACAAACATAAACAAGTGCTGGCATCGATAAGATTTTACACGTTTCAGCAATCAGTCTCATGAAGATACGCGTTCATATAGGCATGCCTGTGTGGGCGTGTGATGGTGTGATGTCACTGGCACCTTTTCCTGTTTCTGTTTTAGAGTGGTGTTGATGGCATCATGGCTCTGGTGACACACCTTGGGAAGGTTCAGTCCTGCTCCAATACACCCCACTCAGCGGAATGGCTGCGTGTTTCTGCGTGTGTGAGGCTGTGCATATGTGAGCAAAACGGCGTGTTCTTCGGATGGCTTCTTCTTTTACCCCCCAAACGCCCGCGCGCACAAACAAAATAAGTCACAAGGCGCAGTGACAAAATGTTGCACACTCAAATATCCTCTCATACTTATTATGTTTCCGCTCTTCCTGTACGCCAGCTGATTCAGTGAGACAGATCCCGGTTCACACACTCTGCATCCTGTCCCTGCATTGACACGCACACGCACGCGCACACACTGACACGCACACTTCATACCAGTACTTTAATACATTTCCCTGGAATTTTAGCCCTTCATGGGAACCTGCAAACCCCACCATAGTTGTGGTATGACTCTCCCCATGTGTCCTGTTCGGCCTGGGAGAGAGGAAGCTGCACGGGTTAGCATCACAGCGGAAATTCCCCTTGCGAGCTCCTAATGCCATATTGTTACTGCGCGGAGAACACTTAGCTGACAGAGGAAATGATTTTACTAATGATGACAGAAAACATTAAGAGACATCGGCATCAATATCACTCACCACTCACTAATTGCACTGAGTCAGTGAAATTCTCCCAACAGGGCTCCTAATCATCCTCATTTATATCATATGACCAGTGCGACTAACTCCATCGGAGAGAGCCTCAACTCCTTTAAAGGTATCGACACGTGCTCATTGCTATTGACAAAACTTATCAGGCATCAAGGTCACTGTCCTAAGAAGATATTGACATCCTGCTTTAGTCACATTGATGCTTTGCTGCGGATGCTTACGACTCTTCCACTTCCTGCCGGATGTGTATACAACTTGGCAGTAGACTGAACTGACGCACTCTCACTTTACCTGGAAGCTGCACCTGTATGTGTCTATACTCTCGCCATCTCTTTCTCTATGGTATGGTTTCCATAGAAACTGATCTTTGTGTGTGTGTGTGTGTGTGTGTGTGTGTGTGTGTGTCGGTATTAAGAGTGAGTGAGCGAGTTATTTTTTTCTTGCAATTTCTATCTCTCTTCTGCCCTGACTTCCCATCTCTCTCTCTCTCTCTCTCACTCTCTCTCTCTCTCGCTCTCCCTCACTCCCTCCCTCGTTCACTGAAAGTCAAGCAGTGTGTAGAGCGATCAATATCATTAATCAACACAACTCAACAGCACTCAGCTCTGCGGGGAGAGATGAAGAGGCACGGGGGAATGTCAACATGCCGGCCTGGAGTAGTCTTAACCAATGATACATATCACACATCACATGGATGAGAGCAGGGGCGAGGAAGGAGAAACAGAGAGGGACCGGAGAGGCAGACAGAGAGAGACAGATAACTGAGGAATGGAACTACAGTTGGTAGGTAGAGGTGGAAGGGAATGAGTGAGCGAGCAAAAGCAGGAGAGATGGAGGTAGGGAGATAGAGGAGTTATTACTTGGTTGTCACCTACAGTCTAAAATCCCATATGACATCAGCAGCGATGTAGTGACAGAGGTGGAACGTTCATTTATCTGACTCACTCTAAGCTACGAGCAGAGTCAGTTACTATACACCTATTGGAGTTGCTGCTAGCTACCGAAACAAATACCTTCTCACAAAACAATGTGACCTCGGAGGGGAAAACGTATCAAATAACGACCAAAAGTCAACTGTTCTAAACATAATATTGATATACACTTTTTGCAGTGTAAAAAATAAGGCTGGCTCTACAAATACAACTGGACTGTTGGGGTGAGTGAATGGGTGATTGCTTGATTGATTGGGTTGCTTTATCAAGGAGGAACCCATCGCTTGGTAAACAGGGAGAGACTTATATGACATATAAAGAAAATGAAATAAAAAGATAATTTTGGCAACTTTACTTCCTAGCCCCTAATATTTGACTTAAAGTATAAATGAATGAACATCTGTATAAAGCCTCATTTATATATAAAGACAGAATAGAATAGAATAGAATAGAATCCTGTAAAGCAAACTGAACATTTTCTATGTTAAATGTCTGTTTACTTCCTGCTGGTTTGAGAAATATCAAAATAACAAAAACTTATTAGCGTGTGCTAAATGATGATCGATAGATTAAAGGTATACTCGGTCCCACGCTAAAATGCTAAATCTCCTGTTTGCAACAAACAAAATTTCCATTTGAGAATCAATAAAGGAACGTGAAAACATGTTGTGATATGAGGAATGACATTCCATTCTAATGGCTGACATTAGAAAGCTAAAAAGACGATAATGCCTCATTCCCTCACGGAAAACAAACCTCGCCGTACAAAGTCGGCTTATAATGATGGAGAATTACAGAAGCGCGGGGAGACGTATCCGTGCTGGTAAAGAAACAAAGGAGAGCTTTCTTACAGTCTGTCTCACCCAGTCAGCTTTCATATCACTTCCTCCAGCATAGCTTTTAAACGTCAGGCTCCCATAATAAATACACGGAGAAGAAAAGGAGCGACAGGGGTTACAGTGGAAGGAGTCAAACGGGATAATGTAAGCAATTGACAGATTTATCAATATGCCGAACGAGGGAAAGCCATTTCCATTCATAAAGTGAAAATAAAGCAAAGACTAATGTGATTTCCTGCTCGCTTGCGCTCTCTCACTCAAACACTCACCCACTCGCTCGCTCCCTCATTATCTCACTCCTTCCCTCATTCTCTCTTTACAGTTGTTTTAGTTTCGGAATAACTTATCCCTCGCTGTATCTCCACCACTCATGCTCCTCCCTTCTCCATGAGTGTGGGAGAGATAACTACTGTGGAGTTGACAGCAGTAGTAGTCCTGTACCGTGGGCCTGGGGTGGGAGGTGAGTGGGAGGTTTGGTGTAGCATGTCAGCCATGCTGTTGGCAACGGCACTCGCCAGCTTAACTTTGCACTGCCCTAGAGAAGTGCTAAACAACTCCAACAACTTTGAGGTATGAGTTGATTTTCATATAATGGTTTTGAGCTAAAACAAGATAACGTTTTCCCAGTCTAGCTTAATAATCATGATGACAATCAGAATTAAAATGTTCATAGTATTATTTTAAAAGAAGGACTATTAATCGTACATCAGATAAATCTGCAGATTACTTTGTCAAAAAAAAAATCAAACAAAAAAAAAACAACTCCCAAAGTGATAGAATAAAGACACGTTAAGCAAAGAGTTCCATACATGTTTGTGATGCCTACAGGTGGAATTTTGTCTTCACACAATTGAATTCACTGAAAAAGCAAAAAAAAAAAAAAGAATAATCAGAATAATTTCTGATCAAAATTAGCCAAGAGCAGATAAACAAGACGGCATCTGAGCTGCATATTTATGAAAAAACAAATACTTTTAACAGAAAAACTTGCTTACTATTGCATTCTCCGTGGTATTTGTGTACTGTTAATATTGTCATACCGTCAACGATATCATTTGGCCAGATCATCCCGGCCCTGCTGGAGTTGTTATTCTGCCTTTGTTACCAACTTCCCAGAGGGTGAGGTCCAAAATATGATGTCAGCATTGCTGTGTGAATCCTTCAGATCTGTGGGACTCTACACATGCTCCAGGGGGGCACAGTACGCCCAGGAAGATTTAGAGACTTGTTTGTTTATTTCCTCTAAGTGTGCAAGACATAATGCATTTCCACATTAATATTCATCATCCACTCATACACAGAGAGAGGAGAGAAAGATAGAGAACAGGGAAGAGGTAAAGAAAGAGGCAGAGGTATGGAGGCGGGCCTCCTCGTGCCGCTGCTCCGCGAGGAGGCAGATTATTTAAAGACTGATTGAGATGCCAACGTCAGACGGATTGGGAGCGTGAAGGCAATCAGCGGGCAGATAAGGAGCTGTTACCTGAAGACGCAGCGCTGTGCTGGCTGGTTGGGTAGTCCTCCCTGCACTGTCTGATAACGGCCTACTTTTAATGACCAGTGAAAGCTGGCAGGAGACGGACACTAAACAGATCAACCTCTCCTCCCCTCCGGCTGCGCCTGGCTCTGCTCACAAGATATACACTACTAACCCCCCCCCCCCCCCCCCCCCCCCCCCCCCCCCTCCCCTCTCTCCCTCCTCTCCCTCCTCCTCTCTCCCTCTCTCTTTTTTTTTCTT
>OMNV01011603.1:2015-16553 GCA_900303265.1 Brotula barbata | reverse complement strand
CTTCACAGTCATTTAGAGATATCAACTCGCTGACCTGTTGAGCTACTATATATATATATATATATATATATATATACAGTCTTCGTCTTTACTGGTAAAAGTGAAAGAGGTGCGGTTAGAAAGGGATTCACTCTCATCTTATCCAGTGATGAGCTCACAGCTTGAACCTTGAGACGCGGAGCCTACGTCTTTCTACTGATGCGTGCGTTTGCTCTTTGTCAGAGTGTTGCTCTTAGTGCACAGGGTCATCTGAGTGTTTCGAGGTGTGCTCGGAGAAAGACGTTTTCCTCAGGGGTCTGATCAGGACCTGGTGCCAAGCCCCCGTGTAAGCTCGCTCCCGGTCTCATCACAACCTTGCGGTGTAACGATCCTGTGATTAAGTCCGATCAGCAGTATTTGGGCATCATGGTTGACCATGTTGTCTGAATTGATGATGCCTTTGTTTAGTTCCCTGTGGGGATGCAGCTTCGAAATGACCTCCCCCTTCCCTCCTCCTCGCCCCCCCAAAAAAAGCTGCAGCGATCAAGAGAGAGGATGTCTTTCTATCCACTCAGCAGAAATCACTGGAGTCCAGAGTTCAGGACAGACAATTAACAAGGACTCTCTGAAGCTCTCCTCTATTATATAGAATCTATACTACAGGACACGATCGGGCCGCTCGGTGAACACGTGTGCTACATGACAAGCACTAGACTAATGTGTACACACACGCAAGGATACATACACACACGAACTCACGGCCTGATTGTGGCTCCCTTAGACGCAGGAAACATGGTTTTTTATCACAAATGTGCACATGGTGATGCAAAAATTATGCCAAAGGATAAAAATTTGGGTAAAAAAAACCCCCAAACAAACACAAAAACCCAACATTATTTGCTTTGCAGCTCTTCTTATCTTTTGTGGGAGCAGTGGCTCACCTGCCAGCTGGTAGTGTTTGGGATGAATACACTAGCAGTCAATAAGAGTGGGTGTGTGTGTCAGATATTCCCTTTCACCCTCGCCTAAAGAACATTCTGCAGCAGCCACATTGAGCAACGTAAACAACGCGACTATGCACAGATTTCCACAAATCATTTCGGAACTCTTACAATACATTATTTTACGGAGAAATTATTTTGAGCAAAAATGAGAAAATGAGTTATTCACAGCGAGTTAACCTTTTTTTTCACTATTCTTCCTGCAGTACGTGCACACAATGTTTGCAGTTTCTGTCAAAAATCACTTATTTTCGTGGATCATCTGATGGTAAACTAGTGCATAATGATACGTGCATCCTCTTTTTTTGGCTCATTTTACACGGCACAAACTACGGCACCAACAGCCCAACAAACGAGCGCGTCGAGCGACAACTTCAGATTTCTAAAAGGAAACATTGGAGACATATATCACCAACAAATATCACTGCGGAGGCAAGCGGCGGCGTTGTGTGCCAGTGTGCCTCTACGAAAATATTCCATTTCTATTTCTTGCCAGATGCGATTACTGCAGCCAAAAACGGAGGAATTAGCGCCGCTTTGAACGTCGCGTTGTCCTCGCGTTCACGTTTTATCTTCGCGTTCTCTTTGTCTGTGCCCGTTTGGACACGCTGTCGTTCTGAGCGCTCTCTCTCTCTCCTGTCTCCGCTCCTCCGTTAATACGGATCAGCCCTGAGGTCAGCATCCCCGCCCCCCCCAGGTGGGTGATGGGTAATGCTGCAGCTGTCAGAGGTCTTACCTGGATGCGAGCTCTGTTTGTTTCACGCGGAGCGCGCTCTGGATTGATGCTAATTTATTTTGATGTTTCACTTTGTGCGTGAACTGTATCGGGTTCATGGGACGCTGCCAATTTCCTCTCTGTTCGGTGCAGATATACAGTGTGTGTAAATGGCCGTAACACCCAAGAATAAAGCAGCGTTAAGCTTTTCAGATGTGATTAACCCTTCGTTAAATGACGAGGACGACCGATTGGTACAGTTTATGTCTGCGGAGGAGAACAAACCGTGCTGCAAGGATGCAAATGATTCATTGACTAATCTGAAATGAAACAGAAACAAATGTTGTCTTTGTATATTTGGTTGAGGCCTCCTCAACTTTTCTCATTTTGTTGCATGTGTGTGTGTGTGTGTGTGTGTTCCTATTCCATCACTTTGCTCTGGGGAGCTTCTTGTTACCAACGCGGCTGAACTCTGCAGCAGACGAGTCGTGAATAAACTTGTGTACCTTTGCAGCGCGTGGGTCAAACGCACACGTGAGGCCGCTCCTCCGCCGCCCACGCAAAATGTGTAAAAACAAACATTCGTGTGATGCAGCCGAGAAGCCAAAAGAGAGCGGGCGAGAAATTTCTCAAGCTGAAATAGGGTTGAAGGATGCTTTCCAGAGATCGCGTGGTAGATAAAGTAATAAAACAAAGATAAGGGATTCAAAGTAATGCACTGAGCAATAGCAAAATCTGTGGCAAATTGCTCCGATAAACTACCCTCGCAATAAACTCGCTAGCGATGTGTGTGTTGTGTCATGATAGAGGCTTTGCCTTATCCAACAACAAATGCGGTGCAGGATCATTAAACTGAAACTGCAGTCTTGAAAAGTAAAGGTTATTAAAACGGATAACACAACTCAGTGGATCTGTTGATGTTAGGACGGAAAACATGGCAGCTCTGATGTGATCCATTTCTTTGAAGGAGTTTTACTTTGTCTCTCCTTTTCCTCCGAAGGATATGCCGAGGCTCATTGTTAGCCGACTCACTCTATCACCCCTGAAATGCGGTGGCGTTCCTCGGGCCTTTCTGTCAAAGCTTTAGGTAATGTTCTTCTCTTGAATTATACTCTGAAAGACTGATGTCGCCTCTTCCATGTTGTTGTTTATTTGAAAACCAATGACACTTTTTGCGACATTTTTTGCAACGTTCCCATCGGAAAAAAACGACCTCAGTCGTATGACTTGAATTCCAGAAGCAGTTAAATAGTGTGTTTCTTTTATTGCACAACGTTTATTTTAGTTTGTGTTTGAGAATAATCAAATCCATCTAATTAAATGTAGTCTAGGTGACATCTCCCCTTAATATCAAAGATGCTGTGATTCCTCTGTGAAAGTGGATTTTCCACACTAGGATACCTGAAGTACAGGAGTCGGCCGGGGCCAGAAAATGACACGAAAATGTCCACAGGCCCCAATAATTTCAACAATCTTCACCTATATTGGCAGCTGTGTGTGGAGTGTGTATAGAGTGATGTGTGTAGAACCTTCAATCTCTTGAAAAACGGTGAATCCACACAAACCACTTGACCCAGGCAGCATTTTTGTCCATGTGTGCAGAAGAGCCGGCAGACGTTTTCAACCTTTTCCTCGTTCACTTTGTAAAAAAAAAAAAAAAAATCAAAAAAATCAAAAAAATCAAAAAACTCAATCGCTCTCTGTCTTAATGATGATCCCCCCGGAGCACTTACATCCATCATGGGAGCAGATAGTCAAAGCTGACAAGAACTCTGCCGTGCCAGTTACTCCGGACCTCCTATAGTTTGCCTACAAGCAAAACAGATCAATGGATGATGCCATCACTCTGCACGCCGCCTTCATCCATCCGGAGCGGCTGAACGCGCATGTGAGATGGTTGTTATTCCGCCATAACTCAGCGTTCACCGACACCGTGTCCTCCAACCTCATCAATATCTCTCCTTTCACGTTTTCTCATCGTTTTTTTCGTCGTATTTGACATTTCCTGTGCAGCTCGGTGCAGCGGGAAGAGACCGGGGTGGTGGGGAGAGGAAGAGGAGGATGACTTACAGGCACCTTCGGCTGGATTCTAATTGCAGCTGTTGCGTTTATGCCTCTCCTGTTCCTCCTTTACATGCTGTTATTCCATTACCGCTGCACACACCGACCGTGATATTATTCCATATAAAGCAGCGTCCTAATGCCTCCGCTCCTACACCGAGCCTCTCAACTTATTATTATTATTATTATGTTGTTTGAAGCCGAGCTAATATTTGCCGTGATTTATGAACCTCGTTGGAACATTCACGAGGTCTCAACCTTGCCGCCTGGTGTTTGCACTTTGGTCGTTAGCGAATTTTAATTGCTCGGAATCGAACAAAGAACGCTGTTTTGGTAGTAAAGCCGGCAAATGGAAACGTTCTTCGGCTCTACGAGTACAATAGCGGTTCAGATTTTGGTTCAAGCTGAGTTCAAAAGTGATTGTTGGCGTGTAAATCCAGACAAAGGGTGAAACCTTGTCCTTTAAGGCTGGGAAATGGCTTGTGATTTATGTACAGATCACGCAGCCATTTGGTACGGGCTATTATCCTGCATATGATTATCATTATTCTCTTTTGCCTCTTAATCACGGCAATCTCCCTGGGTGTGTTGGCAAGGTGATCACATTTAATCTGGCTGTTCAAAGACCACTCCACAGAGGTTGTTTTATCACTTAGGAGAGGAGGCCTGCATTATCCAAATGAAAAACAAGCAAGAGAAGAGGCTGATTTGTCACAGGCTGATTAGACCTCTCACTGGTCCCCCCGTCTTCACTCCTACAGGAGCCGTTCAAGGGCACCGAGAGACCCAGAGGGGCCGTGAAGAGCACAAATGCACTGTTAAGTTCCACATTGACAAAGCTGGAAACCTCCCACTCACTCATGGTTTTCGTGTCTTCTCTTGCCATGGGAAAAAAACCAAAAAAAAAACCCTCAGCACCTCTCCGTTGTTGCAAGCAGAAGGAACAGATGTCTCAAAAATAGCATTTCAACAGTCGAATTTCACCACCAAAGATTTAGCCGTAACAAAGATGTGGACGATGGGTTTGATCATATTTTGGATGCAGATTTCTGGAGAGCAGGGTGAGGAGTGCTGCCAGGAACAGTGCAGCACAATGGAAGTGGCAAAGAGGAGCGCGAGGAAACATTTGTCCTTTCTTCCTGATTTATGACTAACACACAGCTGACAGCACATTAATCTTTCATCCCTGTGTAGAGGTGTGGAAGGATATTGTCAAGTCACAGACTCTTACAACGTGTGGGAATTATTTTGTTTCCTCTCAGACGTGGGGGGAGGTTACCTCGTACCTTGTGTGTGTGTTTTTGTGTGTGTGCGTGTGTTGTCATATTAGTTTTCCTCCGAGGGTGAAAGCGATGATCAGGCAGTAAAACAGGACAAATTATCAGGTCGCATACTGTGTAATATGGACTCTCTGTCTCCTTTTCCCCCCGGGGGGACCGGCGCCTGTTTAATCCATTAAAGTTATCCCAGAGGGGGTCAATCACACCTCCTCCACGGAGCAATCACCGGATCACCCTTACTAATTAGTGGCCTGCGCCCCCATCGTCACCCAACAGGTAATGGATGAGAGGATGTTACTGTTGCCATTTTTCCCTCTCTCTCTCTCTCTCTCCTACAATAGTCCTCTCACCCCGTCACCCCACTCTTGGAGGATGCAGGGCCACACAGTGAGTAAGGAGAGCGCTCCTCATCTCAAGGACCCAGTTCATCCGCTCGTGATTGCAGGCGTCTGAGCTGCCAGAATGTCCTTGAAAAAGACACAAAGTTCCGACCACTTGTGGGTGCGGTAAGCTTTAAGATGGTAAAAAAAAACTAAAAAACACAAGGAGGGCTTTGTTCCTGTGATCAGAGGTTTAAAATAAAGGGCTGACCACAAAAAGGTGGGACCACTGCAGCAAGGAAAATAGAATCCAAACTGTGATATGAGGAAAAGTGGGATGAGAGGCACAAAGAGTGTGTGTCATAAAGGGAGGAGGCGATAATGTGATGATACTGTGAAATTACAGTCTGTCACACAGATAACGGCTCGCATGGTTTCGTGTGTGTGGAAACAAAAACGGAATAATTGTGATTCATCACGACTCTATTTTGCACCATTTGACATTTCAATAACAAAACGTTTGTTAAAGTGCACTGGGAGACAGAGACAGTACGTATGTAGAGAGATGATGGATGACAGTTTTAACCGGCTGGTTAATGTTTGGAGAACATCTGGATCCTCACTGAGACGAATTAAAGGAAATCCTCAATATCAGGTACCAGATTCTGCGGCAGGATTGGTGAAACCTCATCGGTCAGCAGATGTGGACTGAACCAAAGTGTTAAAGGTCAAAGGAATCCAAACTCAAACCCGAAAAAAGTTTCTAGTTGTGCACTTTATTCTCCCCCCATACTAATCCCCTTAACACTGCTAAATTAACTGTTAATGAAGTCCACTGTAAGGCAAAGAATTCAGGATTATTTAAAGGGATTTGGATAAATTTAATGAGTCTTTTGACACTAAGCCATAAATGATTGAGAGCACCATAATGCAATAATTAACTTAATAAACTTATTAAGAATCCAGAATAGATACCCTTACTTTAAAAATAAAATGACTTAATTCCTCTTAACATTATCTTAACTATAGTTGTGTTGGGTATCAATTGATCTTGATGCATTTGGTATTTTTAGGTTTTATGAAGATGGATCCATTGGTTAGCTCAGAGTTTAAGGGGTTAATTCATAACTATTAACTAAGAAACAGTCAATTAGGACTAAATGTTGAACATAAATGATCGAATAAATCCAAAGGCATTTTTATTGACTTCGTTTTTCTTATTTTTTTAACTGTCAGTTAACACAAGTAGCTGTTAATCTTGTTTTATAATTTGGCACAAGCTGTTTCTGTTACTTCCGCTGTCATCCATAAATTATTGTCGGAATCCACTGAGGCTTTGATGGTTCCTGTCCCGGACATTTTCTTGCTAAGATGGAGATCAGAGATGTGATTTTTTTTTTTTTTTTTTAGGAAACCAGTGAGAGATCAAAATACCGGATTCTCACCATGATGTCTCACAGAATGAGGAAGAGAAGCCTCGCGTTAGATCACACAGTTGGGAGGGGGATGGTGGTGGTGGTGGTGGGGGGATTCTGTTGGTAGGTGGTACATTAGGGAGCTGAACTGAGACCTCTGTGCCAGAAAAAGACGTTTAACTCATTTGCTACGGCCTGACGCCTCGCACAGTTTCCATCCCACTCCTCACATCCTGCAGTGTTCCTGCACTTTGTCTTCATTCCTTTCACAGTTGGCGTCCTTTCCATTATTAATTTTCATACGTGGCTCCCTCTACTCATCCACAGAAAAACCCACCCAAGGTTTTTGTTCTGATTACAACAGACCGCTTTCATTCACACACTTCACTGTAAGTGTGCACGCTGGGCTTCAGTGGATGGAGTCTGTTGCCCCGCAGAGATTTCATGAAGATATCGATAAACAGAGAGGGCCGAGGTCTGACTGGGACTTTTTTTGGGGTGTTATCTGTACTTGTCACATGTGATTTCCCAGAAGCCAAAGATGTTTGATTATGTCTTAGTGATGAGAGGGTTGGAGGATGCGAGGTGAGGTTCTGTATCATGGAGGGACTAAACATAGGCGGCGATGAAGGACAAATCCATCAGCCGTCCGTCTGTCCGTCCGTCCCCGCCTTTGTTCTCCCATCTGTTCTGCGGACCCTCAGCGCTTTTTAGCACCGCGCTCTTCTCCTCTCTGTGATTAGCAGTCAGTCGGAGGGCATTTCTTGGCCGAGCCCGGCCCGACTCGGGAGTTCTTCCATCGGATGTCTGCGCTCGAATGGGATCTCGGCGTGTGATGGTAGATGTTGGAGGGAGGGGCTCTGACACCGTTTATTAATGTCGGCCTTCTATTGAAGTTGGCTGGAGTCGGAGCGTGTGCAGGGTACGGCGAGCGAGTCTCCCGAGGGTCTGCTTGAAGCGGCTCATTCCTGACTGAACAAGCTCAAAGAGGAGCCGTGCCAGGGCGAGCCGGTCGAGTTAATCCAGTTGTCTCTCCACTACAATAGACGGCACACAGACGGCGACACTACAGGGAGAGGATGTCGTTCGCTTTCTTTGGGTGTCACGCAAACATACCGGTGCACATTATATGCATGAACACACATTATCTGCGTGCATATAATCACCTGCCCTCGGGGCCTGTGTAGATTACGGTGTTTATTTTATGTATTATACCCTTATGTATTAACCTTATCACACCATATCTGCAAATGCATGTTTAGATTCTCTTTGTAAGGAACACAGGCAGATCAAAATAATCATTTTGCAAGTGTTCAGTCCCGCCTGTGCCCATGTCAGGGAAACTGCATATTCACGAGGGCGTTGCATGAATGTGCACGGTGTCGACGAAGGAAAGACACTCAGGAAGCACCTCACTAACTTCGCCATTCGGAAAAAAAAGTCGATGCATTATTAAAGCGGTGGACTACGGCTGAGGAATCATAATCAAAACTACCTGCATGGGCAACAGCATGAATGTGCATACGTTGCAGCGCGGTCCCCGAACGGACAGTCGCACGTGCGTGAGCGTGAACGCCGTGCGTCGGTGTGCGTCGGTGGACGCGACTCCTTTTTGTTTGTGCTCCCGACTGAGCCACCGCATGACCGTCAATCACCAATTGGCTGTCCCTCGACGCCGCGATAAGGCAGCCTGTTTGCTCTTGAGAAATTAAAATGCTGCAGTCCCCCTCGCCCATTCCTCCCTCAGCTCCTCCCTCCTCACCAAAGTCTGCTTGGAAGTGGCTGAATGCTGCTGAGGTCTGAGGAGCTGCCCGCGGCTCATTCCTTTCCCCTATCTCTCTATTGATTCCCGTGCTGTGTGAGGCCCCTAATCATTTAGAGGGCTGGGTTTATTGGGATTAACCTGTTGACAGCCAATCACAGAGGTACACAGACAGAAATGTGGACACCCAATACAGTGGATCCAACATAAATGATTCAGACGAGGGTTATCTGGCCTAATGTCAGCATCGCCGTTATTTGATGGCCACTGGCTGAAAGTTCATACTTGGAAAATAATGAGGCCATTGGGTTTAACCATGCACGTAAATGCACTCGCAACCTTTGAGCAAAATGAATGCATCCGAATATAGAGGCAAACAAGGCCAAATCTCTCTTTTAGTTTGCATCCTCTCCCCTTTTTCAGAGTCTGGCCTCATATTCAATTACACCAAATTCAAATGACTGTCGATAGCATCGATGAACGCGATGCTTCACGTGTAGTGTATTGATGCCTCCTGGCTGTAAATATTCGCACAATCAAGCGCGCAATCACTATATTCCAAATTTAGATTTATATCTGTTGTTGTGGGAAATGACAACGCGTCAGATAGAGAGAGGGGAACGCCGTCCTCTTTTGTTCGCTTTGTGTTTCCTGTCCCTGGAGCGGACACGTATGTTGAATTAACAGGTATTGAATAAGGCTTATTGAATAAATTATGGCCTTCCTGTAGGTGGTCAGAATCTCTGTGGGGGTGGGCTCTGTGGTTGAAGTAGTTCGTTTTATGCTTATTGTCGTATCCTTGATGATGATACTCATTATCTGTATTGTTTATTGTGGCCTGAGTTGTTGGATTACAGCTTTAAGTTCGTCATTTATTTTTCATGATTCATTATTTTGTATTATGTTCCTACTCACACGCAGGTATAAAAATAAAAGCTGAAACCGATTCCTTAACACTACATCATAAGCTGTAAAGTATCATGGGCGTTAAAAAAATGTCCTTTTCATCATCATCATCATCATCATAAATGGACTTCTGGTTAACTTATGTTTGTTGTAGCCCCGCCCATTGTCACTGAGTCACATGTCAACAGCATCCAGCATCTTCCGGACACTTCTTAAAAAGAATTAGAAGTCTCACCACAGCACAGGAGTCAACCAACCAAATTAAAAGTCAGCCAAAAGAATGGCACAATAATTATTTCTAGCACGCTTCTGTAATCAGTGTCTGCTTTTACTCTCGTGTGCAGTTACCTCAGATAATACATCGTAATTAAGGCCGGCAGATGTGAGTATCTATAGCTAACTTTAATTCAATCGCCGTCTAGTTGCCGTCGACGTCACTCTCACTTTATTTCTTCTTCTGCTGCCTCTGTATCCCCTAATTCCTCTCGATCCTCTCCCTCCTTCATCCTCTCTGGAGGCATATCCCTCAGTCTGGCACTGAGTCAAGCCTTAAGGTACTGCATCACCCGGTGTCAGTGTGGGTGGGGGGCTGAGATCAATCACGCTGCTTCTAATGCAGTGCTTTAGCATACAAAGAGTGCCTTGAGGTTGATGATGTCCATAGGGAAATCATCCGATGCTCTATGTATAGGTACCTGAAGCGTGTGTTCTTGTTTTATGCTATCTGCCACCTTTTCTTTCAGGGTCAGCGTGCTATTATTTCATTTTCACATTATGCTGCTTATCTCAGCGTGGGAAGTCAAAGTCGGTCTTTTGAACGTCTGTATCGTCATCTGTCAATAGCCGGGTGCGCGAAAGTAGTAAGGAGGGCGGACCTTTGGAAATCTAACGCGCCGTACGCCAATACCTGTCGCCTGTTTATTTCTGAAGAGTTTGCAACTTGGCCGTATTCACCGGAGATGACATTTATCTCAGTTCTGACCTTCTCAAGATGCTCGACAGATCCAATCATTAAGCCACAAATCTCTGGCTCCTCTACCCTGATAAATCACTTTCGCAAATTGAAAGTGTCATCCTCCACGACAGCCCTGTGTTTCTTACGTATATGTGATCATCACTGAAAGTGAACAGGACATGTCAGACGCCGATCCCCGGGGATTTTAGCCTTACACCGCGAAGGGTTTCTGACAGCGCTGCAGAGAGGCGAAACAACCAAATGTTATGTAATCTGACGGTGTTCTCTAATGTCGGCCAGCGGAGCGAGGGCGAGTGATTTAACAAACAAAACAACAAATATTAGTGTCCTTAACAAAACAATAGGACAAAAATGTTACAAGATAGTTTTAACCTTGTTATATTTATATATATGTATACAGTATATGTCTGTATATACTGTATATATGTCTGTGTGTGTTTGTGTGTGTGTGTGTGTGTGTGTGCGTGTGCGTGTGTTAAAATAAGTTGGAATTCAGGGATCTTCTTTGTTTCATTTTATTTGCCTTTACGAACAAGCCACTTCTACGCTCTTTCTGCAGCACCACAATGCACACTGAATGAAAACAAGCCATTCTAGATGCCTACAGTGTCCACAGCGCTCGGGTTGGCCAGCCGTGTCAGGCCTACATTTACAAATTTTGAAACTTCAGCACTTGGTACATACTCTTTGCTAGAATACAACATAAGAACGTAACAATAATAATAATAATAATAATATTTTCCCTATTTAAGGAGACAAACTAGTAGGGAAGAATTTTCTTGATACTTGATATTCTGCCAAGTTTTAAAATACTGAGATATTTGGAATATTGACAGAGGGTTCCAATTAGATGGCCTTATGGTGATGTACTAATGTAGTAAAATCGTAATGTAATGATGTCGTCCAAACGGACATCTTCTTGGAGAGGAAACCCTGATGTTGGATTGGAGTGCAGCTGAGCGAAGACTTTTCTTTCCTTGCTGCAGGAGGCTTTGACTTTCCATTTCCGGCCTCGTTCACTCATGAATTACCCAAACAGATTTATGCCTTTAGTGTCCACATCTTGCATATGCCAAGTTCACGTCGCACACGAACCTCTCTAGCAGGATGAACTTCTACCCTGCCAATTACACCGAGGTTTGGATGGAGCGGGGGTGGGGGCGAGGGGGCCGATGCTGTCTATTCGCTATAGATTTCCCATTTCCGTGCGGGTCACGGATTGATCCCATCCAGCAGTTACTTGGAGACGGAAGCAGGCACACAGATGCTAAGACGGAGATAGCATTTAACACACACTCTTATACAAATACCCGTACATTCGCACTCGTACCCGACTCGTATGGATTCAGCACGTTTTTTTTTTTACCCTACTGTACATGTTACAGCGACGTGTTATTAGGTATTGATGTCACCCGTGTCCATGGCCAAGGGCATGCTAATCACAAACCTGCAGCTTCATGCCTCACCTGTTATCTAACAAACCATTTGGTCATGCTGCCCCTCAGGCATAGCCTCAAATGACAGATCCAACCTTGTCATGCTCAACAGGCACATAGGAAATAGCTCATGCCCAGACAGGACGTGTGTTTGCGTATCTAACATATGCGCCCCAGTCCATTGACCGTCTCCACGTCTGAGCTGCGTGTATGCTGATAGCTGTAATTGTCTCGCAATTATGCCAGTGTGTATACACGTGGGTGTGCGATTGTGGGTTTGTTTGTTTTTTTTTTTCCTGCCGATTTTCTGTGTTTATTAGCTCGTACGCGGGGTGAACGACAGGGCATCCGGATCGTTTTCGAGCCATTACGCGGCAGGCGTGACCACATCGCCGAGCCGCCGAGTTCCCATTCTCTCGTCGGAATGGAAACTATAATTCCGGGGACGTGGACGCTCACGGTGAATGATTCATGACTGCCTATTAAGACATTGGCAGAATCAAGTGTTGACTAGAGCTCTGCTAAAATGGGAGGAAAAAAAAAAAATCAACACCTCCATCAATACCCCACCGTGGTACGGCGACACGATCTCCATTGTGAGTGCGTGGAGTAGAGCTTCATATTCCTCATTTTTGAAAGCTCAATTTAGCATTGGTGGCATTTAGTAAAGGTTGGAAATTCATCACAGCACCATCGGGATGTGATTGTGTGCGCTTGTGGTTTATGTGCGTCCAATTTATGACTTACAAGTTTGTTCGTAAAGTTAAAGCCGTATTAAGGTTCACCTACACACATATGGCGCGCAGATGAAGCTGCCAAACAGGGTGTTAACCTCACAGTAGTTACCACCCTGTTTGGCAGTTTGTAAGCTGTCATTAGAGAGAGAGAGGGAGGGCGAGAGAGAGAGAGAGAGAGAGAGAGAGAGCAAATGGGCTGATGTGATGAATAATGTTTCCAGCTGGAGGTATTGATCCTAAATGCTAAAAAATAAATACGTTTTGTGAGTCGCAGACTACAAAAGTATATAGTACAAAAAAATAGGAGTCATCTGATTGGACCGATGTGAAGGTTGACCTCTTCTGTGAACCTTTTTCTGTTATTTCTCATGAAAACGTTTACTGGTGTCACTCAAAATGACTGAAAGCGCCGTCAAGCTGATCTGATTAGTCTTTATGAAAATAACCTCTCCGCACGGCTGTTACCTAATTTGATACTTTGGCTTCGGAATCAATAGAAGCAAATTAGGCTCATTAGCGACAAATCCTCTTTATGATTTGAAATAAGAAAAAAAACAAAAAAAAAAACACGGACCATCCTCGGATCCACAGCCTGAATCTTCACACACACACACACACAGATAGAATTCGTTCTCCAATAAAAATGAAAATCCACATGACCGATTATCTGCAATAGCTGCAGTTGTCATGGCAACTACCAGTGTTTATTTGGTTTAATTAGATTTTGACCAAAGAAAAGAACCTTTTCACCTGCATCACAATGTCAAGTGATACTATCGCTGTGGTTAATTGGTGAGTTGTCTGTGGCCCCACTATGACCCGGTCCACGGTGACACAGGTTCTTTTCTGCTGTGATTAATCGTTTGTGTACAGTCATTATAGCCACGATGACTCCGTGTTAATGTGCGAGACCATAACCCTTAAGAGTAAAAAAAAAAAAAGGGGTCTGGGGGGGTGACAGGTCAAAGGTTTCCAACCTAATGACGAAGGACAACACTGACTGATAACAGATGGATCCGCAGGCCATCCTATACCAGCTGCCGCCATTCGACTGCGATGCAACAATATCATTGAGGATTTGATTTCTTGAGCTGCAGCAGTGGGCGAGCCTGCTCCAAAAGCACACGTCTATTCTTGTCAACAAAGGACGTGACACATAAGAGCGTTCTCCTGCCACGTTTTGGATGCTCTGCTGTATTTTGTACAGCACAAAGAGGAAAGCGGATAAAAGTGTTCATAGAACGACTAAAGCCAATTAAGTTTTCACAGCACTTGGTTCTTACAGAGTCAGCTCCTATTTGAAGTGTTTACAAGTACAATATGCCTCTTTTTGGCTGAATAACGATAATGAATACAGCTTACACTGTATCAATCTTGTTTGAACGAGCTAAAATAGCAGAAATTGTGATATCGCAGGCAGCGGATGGATGAAATTGCACGCAAGTGGCTCTCATTGTGGCGTGGGTGTTACGGTGTTACCGTCCTATTGTTTGCATTGAGGTTTTCGAGACCGTTTTAAACCTGGGTCTGCATTGGAGATACAGGAAGTAAATACCAAACGTATGGATCAACATCGTGTCAAAATGACAACGTACGTGCTGCATTCAACAAAGGCGCTGCAAATTGGAAGACGTGATGGCAACCAGTCACAACGCAGCAAAGGCAGACAAACATCGTTGAGAATAACACTCAGAGTGGTGACAAAAGATGCACAAACGGGATAAATAAGCGATAACAAAAACGAGGAGAATGCACAGAAAGATTTGGACAAATGGGTGATCAGCGAGCTGCTCGTGAAATACTCCCAAAGATTCTCTCAGTTGACAAACAGAATTATGAGATCGTCTCTGTACCGTTTGATAAATAGACGTCTCCATGCTGTGACAGAACCCAGAAGCGGAGGCGGAGCTCCAGTTATTAAAGAGAATCAGGTCAAGGCAAAAATAGGCA
>OMNV01011601.1:11213-22426 GCA_900303265.1 Brotula barbata | reverse complement strand
ACTCAAATGGCAGGCTGCGGCGTGAGAAGCGACGTTGGAATTCCAAGAGCTTCTCACAGCGTACGCCTGCAAAGTGTGTATCCACACGTATACATACGTACACACGGAAAATCTTAAACGCAGGGCAGGAAGAACAGGCCTTCAACACACACACACATATGCAGACAAAAATACAGATGAATGGCTTATCAAAGTTTACTTGAATTCCCAGTTGTGGATGAATGAGTCATAATAATGATAATATGAAGAAGAAGAAGAAGAAGAAGAAGAAGAAGACGGATCAGAGGCACCGTGGGAGAAACGGGGGAGGGGAGGGGCAGTGTGCCTCATCCGACGCAATCCCTCCTGCTCAAGCTGAAGGATGAACGTGTTTGTAGCTTTGCTGATGCCCACATTGGAAGGCGGGGCTAAAAGTCCTCTGTCTTAGAAACAGGAAGTGTGTGTCAACGTATTCAGGATTAATAATATAAACAGGGGACACAAACGTTCACTTTCCAGTCTTCGGTGTCTTCTGTCAGCATTGTCCACGTGATCAGAACCCTTCTTGGTCTTAGTCCAGGTCCTAATTCCGACCGTGACGTGATTTCCTTAATTCATGCTAAATATGACCACGGACTGACCAAACTCTCCAGATTACATCCTGTATTCTCTGCGACCTTGTCCTGCCGTCTCCCTGCTCAGGGTAAACACCTTCTCTGATTGGTTGTTGCTGTTTTGACTTCCTGTCAGGTTGACCGTTGTGTGAACTTGCTGCTTTATTTTTGCATAATAAGACGATGACAGCTCCGTTCAAACTCTGCGTCCGCCCTCACTCGCTCAGTTTCAGTCCTTCTCTCTCTCTCTCTCTCTCTCTCTCTCTCTCTCTCTCTCTCTCCTCCCATCCATACTCTTTTCCATATTTGTTTCCTTGTTTGTTTGTTTAATTATATTTTCATGAGGCTCACTCTGACTTTGACTTTGCTCTCTGCTTTACATTTATCCCTCCTCATCGCTTCAAACGCGACTTTGTAGCGACGCAGAGCGACGAGGTCCTGGTCTGAATTCCTCCTTTTCTTCATCATTAGTCTAATATATATTTATCACGTCTGTAGAGATGAAGTTTTGCTGTTAATGGCTTTGCTGAAGCTTTTCTTTACTTTCAGGTCATCCTACTGCAGTGGAGAATAAGTTTCGTCTCATTTCATCCTTCCTCCTCTTCCCTTCTCGCCCGTGATTCTCTCTGAATTCTTTCTCTCCTCATAGATTCGTGTGTGTGTCACACGGTTAAGATTTGTGATCTTACAACATTCTTGCGATAATTTGTTTAGCACTTGCTCTCCTGAGGGTGAATTAATGCTAACGCCGAAATTGACCTAATTGACACAGAAGACACATCGAAATTAATCCAAACTAGTAAAAGCAGCGGACAAGACGAAGACGAAGACGAAGACGTTGCCCGAAGAATGGGGTCATCTGGTCACCTCAGTGTCTCTGCAGCTCTCTGTCATTACATTTATTCAGGTTAGCCGGCTAAGCTAACGCCAACACTAGCAAGCACTAGCACTGCTCAAACCGCTAGCATTAGCTAAGAATTTGTCCTCAAATAAGCCTAGTGTACTCAACTTACAAGTAAAGCCCGTAGTGATATCTGACATCATCACGTGGGGCAGGAAGTGAGCCTGATTCCATGAGCCAATGGCAACACTTTGGAGGCGGGTTTAAATTTTGGAGACTACGCTGTTCGTTTTGTCTGTAACGTCACAGCGTGCGTGGATTATGCGTAAACAATCATCAAGGCAAACTTTGCGTTGTCATTGCTGTTATTTATTTATTTTTTTTTGGACAATTCCGATACAATTTTAGACTTTCAGCCTGAGCTTGTGAGCGGCTCTGACTCGGAGCTCAAAAAAAGTGACAGCTGAGACGTCTGTGTGGCAGCGGTGCGTCATTCTCTTCTCCTCTCCAAGGGCACCGTCACCGCTATTAATAACAGCTTTGTGTCATCAGTCATAAATCCAATATACATAATGTATGATTACAGAGGGATTCATCTGTCTCGGCAAACCTCTGCATCGTCCAAACTCAAACGTGCGATGACGAAATAAAGTTTCAAAGCGAACGAAAGACACGCGGTCATTTCACCAGTCAGAATACGACAAACACACACGTTACGGCTGATTTTCGGTGTTTCAGTGTGTGTGTGTGTGTTGGCTGCCCACTGCTCCTCGTTGAGGATGGGTGAGAATGCAGAGAATTGATTTCCCCACGGGGATCAGCAAAGTCCCCTTCTCTCTCCTCTCTCTCTCTCTCTCTCTGTTTCAGGTGAACCGCTTCTCCGTACCGTCACTTCCTGCGGAAACGAGGCAAACGATCTGCTCGTCCCAAACACTACGGCTTCTCTCAGTCGTTTACAAATAGGACAGTCAGACTCTTCCTTAATGTCGTCCTCTCTTGACACTTTTTGTCTTCTTTTCTCACATTTCCTCTTCCTGTCTTCCCTTTCATCGTCTCTTATAGGTTTTCCTATCTCCCGAGGCTCCGGGTTGATTGACAGCCAGGAATTAAGTATATGTAAACACCCTATGCATTTGCATCCCATCAGCCCCGGCGTCACCTTTCTCAAACACCCTCCCCTCTCACTGATCCGCTGCACGCTGCCATTTCTGCTGTTTCTCGCATTTTCTGTGTTTGTCGGAGGAAGAGGTGGAGACGGAGAGAGAAAAGAGAGAGAGAGAGAAAGAGAGAGAGAGAGTATTCTTGTCCACAGTTTGACTGAGGGTCACCTTTATATGGAGAGAGGCTGACAGTTTTGGAGAAGCGTCTCTGGAAGTTTCCTTTTACTCACAGTAGTCAGAAAAACCAAAAGACAGTCAAATAAGTTAAAAAAAGAAAGGAAAAGAGAAATACGGACGACATTGAAAGTTTGTCCAAAGTCACAAATCTTGTGGGAGTAAAAAACAGCTCCTTATACTGTACATCATTTCAGTTTGTACTTATACACGTGTATAGAGTAACTTTCAGTTAAAACTCGATATATCAGCTCAGAAACTTTGTAAGTTAAACAGATGAAATAAAAAATAATAATTATCAGCATTATCTACATTTGTCCTTCGGTTTCATGTTAATTTAAATGCCTTCAAAGTTTCACTGATTAATAAGAAGACGGCGTACGTGTATGATCTTGTTCAATCAGCCAACCCACGTTTAAAATGATTTGCACGCACAATAGAATCATCGTTACGTTCTGTTGATGTCGGCTTTTGACCAGTTTGTCCGAAATCTTCCGAAATCAAACCAAACATCGTAGGCGCCTGCTGCGAATGCTGAAAGACAATCCGATCTATACGTAATCGATTAGAGCGGAGTAAGTTTCCCGCTTGTCAAAACTTTGCTGAAATGATTGCATTACATCTCTGCGTGTCAGTGTCACGGTCGTCATATTGAGTTTTGTTGTTGTTGTTGAAACTTGTCTTTTTTTTTCCTTTTCTTTTTTTTTGGCTACTAATCAAAACGGCAAACATGACAAGAAAAGTACTAAGTTGAATCACCAATAAGTTTCTTCAAAATCTTTTTTTTTATGCTTTGAATGGAATACTTGAAAGGGTATGAAGGCTGTGAAATGCAAAATTGTGCAATAAAGTTGTTCAATAGTATGAACAACTTCACTAAAGTCGTTAAAAAGTAGTGGGAGGAGCTCTGGAGAAACACCGGGAACTCTGGGACCGATTGGAGAAATGAGCAACAGGTGCTGAGGTGGTCGGCCCCACGGACTACCGAGGTGGAAAAGTGGAACAATGGAAGACCGAGGAACGACTTAGAGACAGGAAGGAGCGACAGAGAGACAGGAAGGAGCATCTGCAAACACCGAACGAAGACCTGAGGTGATTTAACATCCTGCATGTTGGCTGTTGTGGCTGTTTGACTTATTTTGTTGCGTTGTGGACCGGCAGCACTCGTCCTTCCTCGTATTTTTCCATTTTTCCCCTGTCAGGCGAGGTGATCATGCAGGTTGAATACAGGCAATCCAGACCGGTATTGATCTGCAGTCATTTTACTGGCCAACTTCAGAATTATTGATTACCTTTCAGTTTGATGTTTCTTCAACAATCTCAAAATTCAGGCCCTCTTTCTCTCCTGGGTGCAAAACTATACAAACAACAAAGTCGGGCCCTGCTATAAATATACAATATCACTGATATATTAATAATATAAAGACTTTGATTCACTTTGCAGTATAAAGAGGTTATTTTAACATCATCTGCAAATATGAGGCAAAATTCCTGCATCTTTCTCGCGTTCTCAAACTTGGTTGCGGCACATTTAGCGTGTGTGTGTGTCAGCGTGTGTGTGTGTGTGTGTGTGTGTGCCTCCTTTAGAGACTGTAGTCATGCATGTCACGAGAGCTCAGAGTTTTATGGGGCCATTATCCTCACTCCGATAATAAAGAACAAACCATCGCTGTCTCGGTGCTGACATGAAGGCCCAAATGAGCAATAATTAACACTAACACAAAGACAGACACACTCACGCATGCATGCAATGATTACAAACGGCTTCTTTAACATGTGATACACACTTTCAGTTACGCATTCGTCCCTTTCTCTCCATTTTATCGGCTTATCTCCCTCTTTCAACATGCTTGGAATGATGCGTATTTTTCCGCGACTTAATGAGGCAGAAATTAGATTAGTTTTTTTTTTTTGTTTTGTTTTTTTTGGGGAGCCTAATTATTTTGTCAGTCCTTATTATCAATGCGTACCGATGCAAAAGGCATTAAAATGTTATGGAAATGAGTTGGGGAACGGGCAGAAACAATGCAAAGTGACGCCTGAGCTGTTCCGTTCATTCTCAGGACGGCTCGATCAAACGCGCAAATTAGCTCTTTAACCTCAGCCGGGAGAAATTTTCCAAATGTGCGTTTCCCAAACACAACATTAAACACTCACTCCAACGCGTCTCCCGGCAGCGTTCGATCGGCGTCGTCTTGTTTTGTCTTGTAGCGCGCCGCGATAAGGCCGTACCGGGGCTGTAGCAGCCTTATCGCGCCGAAATAGACGCGTGTAGAAATCGAGCCGGTCTTGACGCACTTTCGCTGTAACACACCAGTAGGCCTGCATCCTCCCGTCAGACGTCTGTTGGAGCTGCCGAGCGGCGTGAGCGCGAGCGCGTCGCGATGACTGACAGGCAAACCGTAGCTCATGCAAATCAGCCGCTGCTACCAGAGATGAACCCCTGCATCTGTCTCGCGGAATTCACATCAGAACGGCTTCTATTATCAATTACCGCGGCGCGGCGTGCTCGCGTGTGTGTGCGTGTGTGTGCTTGAGCGCGCTGGGATTTGACTCGGTGTGTCCGTTTGATATTAATATTGTTGTTCTTTCTTGTGATTTGTAGCTAATCCAGAGGATCTGTGGTCCTCTGCAGTTGGCTAACTTCATTTAGCTTCCAGCAGCGGCTAATCATTAGCACATAAAAACAACGACCACGCGGGTGTCCCACTCAGCGCAAACCTTTTAAATTCACATAATCACGTCCCTAAATCTCTTGTAGCCACTTGTACGGATATCAAAATATCCAATTTGTCCCTCTTTTCTTAGCCTTTCAGTAGTTTAATGTGTTTTTTTGTGGCGAGCGTGACGGCCCCGTGGGACCGGAATCGTGTGAAAACAGTTGGAGTCTTCCCCTGCGTGTTGGTTGGGACGTGACACCCGTTCGTCCTTGCTGCTATCTGCTGCGTCTGCAGCACTTGGCATGAAACCCTCAGACGTCGGTCACAATATGTCCACCAATTCATGCATGCGACGCATTTTCACACATTATATAAACACATAAAAGCACGCAGACACACACACGTCCTTCTACACGCCCGCTCGTCCAAACGTCGGATGTGTGTGCATGTTGTGTGTTCCGTCCCTCCCTGAGCGTACTCGTGCCGATTGTACAGTCGGACACCTTCGTTTAGAGATGCGTTTTATAGATTGCGGCCGATAAAGATGAAGAGTCGTGGTTATGGTGTTTTGCACCGATTGCAGACGTCTGGTGGAGTTCTTATGAAGGCCTGTAAACGCTCTGTAAAGTGCAAGTGTCTGTAAAAGTGTGGAGTGAATGACATCATGAAAGGGCGTAATGAACTAAATATAACAAAACTGCAAACAACTCAGGCGACGGACGATTAAATCTATACGAACCGACGGTAAATTGTGCTTCCTATGGAATAATCTGCCATTAGTATGTACAAATGTTTCTTGAGCAGGTTTTTAATGACTGATGAGAACGAGTAATGATGTTCTGCCATCGTATGTCCTCCCAATCGCTGGTGTGTAGGCCGGTGACGTCATCAGACTAATTGGCGTTGCTGAGAAATCGATGGGCACAGAACGCGTTGGTTCGATGTCTCCTCCTCCTGATGATGATGATTTAAATGTGAAGAAGACGAAGAAAGAAGAACAAACAACATTCTTTAGTATTTCCCAAAAGAAAACTTCTGAAGTCATTCTCATGACGTCGACCCCATAATGCTGTTTGAAACCTCCACATATAGAACATCACTTCATAGACTCACTGAATGCTGTGTACAACGATGTCGTCTTTTTATTACCATTTTTTTATCACAAATTCATCCTGTATATTTATTTCTACCAGTTATTTCTACGTGTGCTGAGTTTTTAGCCCTATTAACCTGTTTTACCAGGTTATCTTGCTGTTTTGGGTACATTAGCGGTATTTGCAGGTTAGCTAGCTTGTCATGTTGCCTTGAAAACACTGTCAAATGAGCTTGTCTAGCTAGTGCTATCCTTTAAGCTAGCATTAGCATATCCAGATAGCTACCGTTCCGTAAGATAACAGTAATGTGAGAATAGAATAAAACTGGATTATTGCACTTATCTGTAAATAACTGACTTGTGAATTATTTGGTTGTTTTCACAAATCAGGACCAGTAAATATGGGTGCAACAAATGATGATATAATTGCTTTCGAACATTGTGACAATAAACTGTTTTCCAATCTTCCATTTTTGGTTAAAACATTCTAGTTGGACAACAGACCGTGTGGACAGTTGGAGACGAGACGCCTACAGCTTGAAACTCGTGGAAATTAGTGAAAAAACCAGCTGTAGGTGTTAATATCTTGAAAGTTTCACCTAAAGTGAAACTATGAAAGCACCCATCCTGCCAAGAACCACCAAAGAACCATAAATTTACAGGGAGCCACGGGAGATTATGCTCCTTTTTTTTAATAGTTACGCTTCTGAATCTCTGCACATATTCCAACACACATTTGCACATCCTTCGACAAAACACATGCACGACATCAACACAGATGTTCTTATGTGCCACTTAATGAAAATTGCTCTCTTCTTCAGGCACAACATGCTGTGGCTTCTGCAGAAAGATTGCGGTAAGTGAGTATCCCTCTCATCTATCCTCTGCAATCTGAAAATGCCATCTTTTCCTCGACAGATGGCACGCAACAACAAGACTGACTGAATACCAATTTATCTCCATCTGTTTTCTCTTGTTTTTCTTCACTAACACACACACACACACCCATGCACACGCACTGATTTGGTCAGCAAGTGTCAGGATGAGCCGAACAAGTAAAATTTGAGCCTTTTTGTTACACTCGGTGCTGTTCGCAGTGATTTTGTCCCACACACGCCGATGGCTTTCTTATTTCATCTTATGGATTTTCGCATCACGCTCGAATGAACCGTTTGCAGATACGAAGGCGATGAGTAAACTGGGAATGCTGTCGGTGTCTTTGAAAGTGGTTCAGAAAGACGAAAGCTCACATTTTACGTCCTTGCAGCTGTGGCAGTGGGATTGGATTTGGTTGTTTGTTAGTGTTGTTGTTTTGTGCGATTGCGCTCGGGACATTGCTCGGTGCTGCTAGCGTAGGTGTCAATTGGACACAGCTGTGTCCAATTGACACAGCTGTAGGTGATGATCCAATCAGGCAGGAATCTATCTAGGAGACAGCAGACTGCAGGGATGCCCGTTCTGGACGCACGGTGACAAAAACGGAGGAGCTGCTTTTCTTTTGTATCTTTATGTTAACACACTCCCATTCAAATTCTCTCACTTCAGCAATAAAAGTCACGTGTGCGTCTGTGCCACGTGGACGTGTCCCGTTGCGTCTCTGTGACTCGTAAAAGGAAAAAACCCCGTTGGCTTACAGGTTGCACGCAGAATATTATATTTGAAAATTTGTAGGCTGTTTTGCATGAACTCCCTTTTATTTTTAATTAGATGCGTTCACAGTCAGAAATTGTCTAGTCTAGTCTTATTTCTTGGCATCCAGTCGGGCTAATGTCTCGCCTCAGGACACTTCGTCCATATAATGAGGCAAGAATAACAATATGTCAAAGTATCACCGGTATAGTGAGTGAACGTGAGTGAAGGCAGAGTGATGCACGTTTGTCTGCCGTCGCAACAATCTGCACAATGTAAAGTGCAGAGAGTCGGTCAACATCAGACACGTTAACGCATGCGGGACAACCGTTGGCGTGTTACTGTGGACGAGTCAACAGATTTGCGTACCGGTGTTTCCTCAAACCGTGTTCTATCAGAGTGAAAACACAGATTCAGGCTGAAGCAATAAACAAACGCAACAAAGAGTTTATTGCTGCAGAAATGTAACAACAGCTGAACAGAGCACAGCGTTTAGGATAGAAATGCTCAGTGTTTACACGGGCGACGTTTTTCAGTGTGAACAGGGTCTTTTATCTTCATCTTTTGCACTTCTTAGTTTTCTTCCTCCAGGTGCCGATAGTTTAATGACGCCTGACCCGAAATTCACATCGGTAGTGAGCCGCGAATCTTTTGTTCTACCGCGATTAGTGCCGCTTTTATATTTGTGCTCTTAATAACATGATTTTCAAAATATCAGAATTTGACCTCCGTGGTAATTAGGGCTGCACATTTAAGCAATTTAGCCTTTTGCAATTATTAAAACTACAAAAAAACTCAAGTGTAAACAAATGAAAAGTGTGCCGTTAAATTATGCTTCATTTTATCTGCTCCCTTGCAGCTTAATTGTTTAGTTTTAGGATTGTAAATTTGTCCGTACTTGGGATTTAGTGAATAATTTGGTTAAAATAAAGTTCATCCTTGACCACATTAGCTACAATCTTTGGCGGTTTTTTGTTTTTTTTTACCAAACCATGAAGACTTAATTGTAGCTTTAATCAGAACAAACATCCCTGATTGGTTCAAATCTTAATTCTTTCATGAAAAGCCTACATTGCCTTTGAATATATATATTTTTATACTCTGTGCATGTTCCTTTCTGTGTGCATTCGCTGAACGCTGCGTGTTTGTTACCTCTGTGTGTGTGTGTGAATACGTTCCCCCTCCGTGGGGTGTATGTCAGAGCCCTGGAGATAGAGGACTTTAGCTTAGTGATAAGGTCGAGCGTACGCAGAGTAAGTCAGCAAAAGAAAAGGACGCGTGGGAATTGTCCTCCCAAGTCATCGTTTTACTCTTTTACGTTTCCTCTACTTACCATCCGTTCATCGCAGGGCGCAGACTGACAGCGGGGTCGGATGGCAAGGAAATGCTGCATCGACGCCTCTAGCATGTCCGTACACGTAAACAAGAAAAGTTCTTTGCATAAAAACATTATAATATGCAATATCCTTGTATACAAACATCTGTGATAAACTATATATATACAATGTCTTGCTGCTGGAGTCACAAATTCACACATACACACACTCACACCAGTGTTTGGGGGTTTTACCAGGAGTGTGTCCCCACTGAGTGTTAATGAGGGGTCATAAACCCTGGAAAACCTCCATCTTCCACTGTCAAGGGTCAGCGGGGCCACAGTCTAAAACCGATGAATTAAACATCAGTCTATGTGTCTGGCAGGTATAAATATTTCTCTTCCATTCTGACTGGAGAAGTGTGACACAGGGCCAAAGTCCTCCCACTGAGTCCCCGACACAGTTTGACGTAGGGCGGGTGATGATTGTCGGTGTAATGGGATACAGGGTGAAGCGTGGTCGTACAGTAGGATTCACATTAGCTCCCATGAAATGATGTCCAACTGCTCCCTCTCTTTCTCCGTGTGTGTGTGTGTGTGTGTGTGTGTGTGTGTGTGTGTGTTAGGGGGTGGGGCGTGGTTGGCTTACTCCGTGACAGCGTTCATATTCTATTCGATCGTGTTAAGAGCAGAAAGATGACATCATTTTGCACATTAATTTAACCTGGTCTGGATCGTTTGTAATATGAGCAAATAGAAGGTTATAAAAGTTACTCAGCCGCGTAAGAAAATATAAATAAAGTGATGCGCAAGGAACAATAAAATTCATAAAATAAAAAAAATTGTATAAAATCAGTAATCATCTTGTTGCTTGTGCATGATGCAGGCTACATTTATTTATTGATAATCTAATTCCATTTATTGATCCTCATCAACAACATAAATCATCTCAGCGAGTCACAAAAAGTCTCAGTTTTGGAAAGATTATTTCTCACAGCCACACAGGTTGTCAATCTGAGTCGCTGGATGTTCATTCAGGGAATCAAACCTTTAAACATCTGGATTGGATTGACGTGCTATGTAATCCATCATATCACAGGCCCTCTGATGAACATGCTAGCGTGCTAACCAAAGTGTTAATCAGTGGCAAAAAAACCAAAAAACATTATCAACAAAAATGTGTAAACATTTAACCCAAACTAATATCTATTTGGGATTTATAATCCATCATGTCGTCCGTATGTGAACAAATTGAGTTTTTAATCTCATGTTTTCCCTCAATCTCCATTTTCCTTAAACAGACTTTTGTTATAAGTTTATACGTATAGCTATAGATGAGATGGAAAATGGCTTAAAATATGATATTGCAGCATTTATCCAGTCGAAGTCACATTTAATCCCCCTCCAACAGAGTTTGTTTCACCTGAGGCTTTATTGTAATGTCTCATTTTCTGATTTTTCTTTTTTTTTTTTCTACCCCTGTCGTTGCAAGTCTTCCAAATTTTGACAGATCTGGCTTCATCCTGAGGTCTGAGAATGAGAACAAATGCCTTTGTTTGAAATCAGGGGGTGGAATGGAGGTCAAGCCGATCGACGATCAAAGCGTGTATTCCCAGGCACACAGGAGGAACCCGGTCCTTTGATCTCTGCCTTACAGTGGACAGGACGCGAACTGCTGCTCGCTGCTTTGGATCTCTGTTTACCTCCGGGGTGCTTCTGTGGAAGAGAATTTCATAAAGGCGGTGTTT
>OMNV01011601.1:0-11193 GCA_900303265.1 Brotula barbata | reverse complement strand
TGGGGAAAAAAAAAAAAAAAGAACATCTACGTGTGAGACTTTGTCCGAGCAGAGAACAAAATGGGTTTGGTAAAACTTTAAAGTTGGGGCTTCTCAGATTTTTTTATTTTTTTCTAATGAAGAAGGCCAGTTGCCTGTCATCATAGGACATGGCTGTGGATAATGAAGCAACTCATGAATATTCAGCTCACACTGACTTTGTAGTGGAGAGGGGCTGATACGTGAAGATGTTTACAAAGTTGAGCTTCCATGTCTACAAGGAAGAGAGCGAGGAGACGCGGGGGGCTAATGGCCTGGATGTTAGGGAAAAGAGTTGCTAATAACAGTCGGTGGGGGCGGTCTGGACGCATTTTAGGATGTTGTCCAACTTGGACTTTGCGCTGGAGTTCGGAGTCTTTATTAGATTTGTTGGCGTTTGACGTGGCTGTAAGCTCATTTTAGCCCATTTCAGCTTATATTGGGCCAAACTGGTGATGCAGAGACACATAGCAGGTCCCTGCCTCTCATGGAGCCGTCCAGTTGGACTAGTCAGGTCCAAAATGCTCACTAGTTATTCTAGTTGAAGCCTCATTTGACCTTACTACTTAACTAGTGAGGCTCTAAACGTTCATTAGTTGAATTAATCAAGTCAAACATGTCCACTAGTGACATTAGTGTGAGATATTTTAGCTTAACTAGTCAACTAGTGAGACTCAGTTTCCACTAGTTAAGCTGGCGAAATCCAAAATGCTCACTAGTTGCACTAATGCTAAAGGAGAGGCAGGAAGGAAGTAAAGTAATCAGATTACAAAAAGTAATACTCACGAAAAGTAGTCAGCGATCTGATTCTCATTGCTTGGCTTTTTTTATTCAACCAGCAGAGACAACAGGAAGTCTCCTACCCACATCTGGATTAGCATTCGTGCGACTAGTGAGCATTTTGTTCAACGAAATAAAAAGAGGCAAGAAAAAAAACAACAACACTCTTTGCCGTGACTGAACAGCCAGACTGCACACGCTCGAACAGATGCGGTGACATCTCCAAGCATCTGAACGCGAGGTGCATCTTCATCACACTTAACTCCACAGCCCCAGGTAGCGCGTCTGTTGACGAGCGTGGAGCTCCAGAGGGGCCACCGGGGAGACAGCAGTGAGGGGAACATCTTCCCCTGAAGGCTGGAAAGCACTGTGTTGCCGAGGCCGTGAGTGAGAGCGTGTAAATACGATCAGCATGCAAAGCAGCAGAGAAGAGGTCAGAGGTCACTTCCTCACCCCGTGCTATCATCCCACTTGTCTGACAGCGGAATGATGCTTATAACCACACACGGCACACAACAATGGGTAGGATGAAGATTAGCATGTGACCCATCTCACAAGTTTCATGATCTATACAATACATTCAAAACCTAAAAGAACAAAATCTACATCAATTAAGCCATAATGATGTCATCATCTCATCAGAACGGCACTTTTTGAGATTTATTGGTCCGTACCTGATTTTCTGACTGGAAACGGTGAAATTGTCTCACCATCTGCTGCTCAGTGCTTTTCCACTGAGCTAATAGCAACATTTGCAATGACACGAGAGGGAAATTTGGCAAAATTATTGCCTATACATGTAATTATTTTAATTTGTTTGAACTCGAGTGGTGAAAATCAGCTGAAAATATAGGTAATCAATGGATTTATTTATTGTTATTGGTCTCACTGCCAACGTCTGTCTCTCTCCAAATAATGTGAGCCGTTGATTTGGAGGTTCCCTTTCATTATGCTCTTGTCCTTTTACCCTCCCTCCCTCCTCCTCTTTTCCCTGCCCTCTCCCTTTCCTCCTCTTTTTTCTCTTAATTTCCCACTTCACAGTGTACTGGGCAGGTTCTGTCTTTATCAGAAGCACCACTTAATCTGCTTTGGAAAACACGGTGTACACAATTGGAGGCCTTTAATTGATTTATACAACATAATTACTCCATTCTCGAACGTCTCATAAATGACAAACCTGGTCCCAGAGCCGCTAATTAGAAGGGAACAGGATTTGCGGCTAATGTAATTCATTATTTCCAAATTAGAGCCAGATACGTTGTCACAATATAATGATCAGGCCAATGAACGCAGTTGTTTTCTGCTGCCGGGCCTCTTGTTTCTGTCTGAGATGAATGCAGAGTGCCGCTGCTATTATTTGCTCCTGTTGTGGTCGCTCGGCGTCCCCTGGGCCGGCGCTCAATGGTCCTACTTGGAAGGAATAACACGGAAATGGTACTTCCTTTTTTCAGTTCCTCTCCTTCGGGAGCTCTTGGCTAAACCCATTTTGAATTCTTTAAGCCAGCGATTATACAAACAACTACATATCTCAGTTATACAAGTAGGAGGGCCGCTGGTGGGGGGATGGAGGGAATTTTGGTTTCTCGTTCTGCATATCAACATGTTCATTTAAGCGGCCAAACTAGACAATCAGTTTGATTATGGACTAGTGGACATTTGGACTGAACGAGTGAGGCTCAGGATGTTCACTAGCTGAACGCCAAAATGCTGCATTGACACACCCCATTGGTAAAAGTAATCTGATTACAAAAGTATGATTACAAAAAGTAATAAGATTACAAATGGTAGTCAGCAATCTGATTAGGTAGGTAGGTAGATAGATAGATAGATAGATAGATAGATAGATAGATAGATAGATCGATCCTATCTTTGGACATTATTATATATCATATTATATAATGTTATTTTATTAATCCCAAAGGAAATTCAAGTCATCCAGTAGCTGATAACAAAACAATAACAAAAAAAACAAAAACAATGACAAAAGAATCATAAAATACGATAGGTAGACGAAAATTAATACATTACTTTTGGTAATTTGATTCGTTTTTGTAATCTGATTACTTTTTGCCTGATTACTGAACTTATAACTTCTTGTCTGTGTTACTGTCTTTGCATCCTGGAGGGTACGTACAGATACCATTTGAATTCGAGTTCATATTGTTGTTATAACAGTATTATAACAGTATGGCTGTAAACGTGTGTTTGTGTCATTGAATAGTTGATTTGATGCGGTGCTGGCTTTGCTCCAAGTCCAATCGAGATGCATGTCAAACCTTGTTGTTGTTTATTGTTTATCGTAAGGATCCCCATAAGATGATGCAGCAGCGATGAGATGGACCCCGTCGATGCAGTGAGGCAAAATCTGACTGTAAACAGAGAAAACATGCAGTTACGACACAAACCGCTTTCAGTGTTATTTATCCAAACACAAAAGAAACCAAGCAAAAAAAAAAAAAAAAACGATAGAGAGCCTTTTGAAGCAAAATTGTGGATTCTGGAAGGTTGCCGATTCCCAAACTAGTTTAAAATTGTGTGCGGGCTTGTAAAAAAGTGTCATAATTAAAATGTCCTTGAACAAAGCCGTGAGACTCTCAGCAGCAGCAGCAGCGGCGGCGGCGGCGCCGGCCTGTGGATGCTGAACGTACCAGCGTGACTGCAAACGTGTTTTAAGACAGATTTTGCACCTAATGTTCACGCCATTAGAACAAACAGCCGTGCGGGCGTGGCTGTCAACAATCATTAGCGCTGCTGTCACTGTCGCCGCTCTAATAACGACCGCCACCGTAAACTCACACGGACGGCACACGGATACGGGAGGCGGGCGCCGTCCAGCACCGCCGAGCCACTCGGGCCTGTCAATTAGGAACGAATCGCAGCGCACTCGCCTGCGCGCGGAAGAGAGCGTTCGAACGTCCTGGTGAGAGGTTGGCTGTTTCGTGGAAGCAGGCGGCGGTGGGGAGTCGTCCACGGTCTTGATGACCTCTCGTTTACCCGTCAGCGTGGATGAGCGGGGGTGTCGGTCTCTGTAAAGGGGGACAGGGTGGAAATCTGTGAGCATCAGGGGCAGACCAATCAAAAATATACTACATTTAACATTTATATGCTTGTAGAGATCATTTTTTTTACTACTTATTTAACTGTTTGATTGTAAAATGTACAGCAGCAATGTTGTTGTTATTCTGTTTATTTATATTTTTACTGAATTTATATGTGGACCAACTGTGGCCTTCGCTGATGATGCACCTGGCTGTAGATTTCAGGGTCCGGAGGTGAAGATGATTCTTTTCAGCGGCGTTCTAATCACCTCCAAGTCTGTAATCGGGGCGTATAGCATCTGTTTCCGTCCTTCGTGCCTTGAACCTCAAGTTTTTGCATCCCGCGCGTCGTGGCGGTCTGGCAGCGTTGCATAATAAGTATTTGCCACGGAGAGGTCACGGCACATGGATTTTGTGACATTTGTGTATTCCTTCTCACTCAGGTTGTGTTTAACCTTTAAGGAGAGAAAAACAGGCTTAAATTATGCAAAGGAAAGAGTATATTCACGCTCCAATTTGGAATGCCCGGTAAAGGTTATAATCAGTGTAGAAGAGGAAGGAGTACGTGGCGGCACTCATCTTCGTCACGTGTCGTCACGTGGATCAGAGAACCAATACGATTAGAATGTTAAAGGGAAGAGAATGAGTTTCAACCGTATTGATAGGGCCACATTTAATATAAGAATACTGATAACAACACGCCCAAAACTATTCTGTCTGTTTGGTGAAGTTTGATTCTCTCTAAATTAACGAGTCCATAGAACAATGAGTCAAATCGCACCATAACAAGTGTAAACGGAGACGATCTTCACGTAGATTCTGTAAAAAGTGACTCGTTTGTTGGACATTGGATTTCATAAAGTCTTCCCTCCTTGATAAAAGTTCCCTGCGTAACTTTGTGACCTTCAGGAAAATGCTGAGAACAAAATCAAACACACCTTGACTCTTAGCTGAGCTGGCAAAAGTGCAGAGCCCAACATCTAAATGTCATATTTTAACAGAACAAAAGTTTTTGACGGATGATAATTAGAATAATAAATGCAAAAAAAAGGTCTTGCTTTAAAAAAAAAATGCATAGAAAGTCATTAATAATAAATTAATTAATATACCGAAGTATACAGACGTTCAAAATGAGCGTTTCTACTGATCCACTAGACGTCCCCTGACATTTGAGACATAAACTGAGACACTGGAGGGAGACTGAGACCGGGAGAGAGCAGCAGGGAGAGAGAGAGGAACACAAGGAGGTCGAACCAGGGTCGGTGAAGACCCTGCAGCCATGGATCTTTCTCTTGGAGGACATACGCTGATAAGGCTGAGGTAGCTCACACCGTCCTGAGGTTTAAGAGGGCACCCAGATAACGGCCTGCTGATAGGACCAACCCACTCGGCCGGACTGCAGATATGAAGCCAGGACTTGTTGCCCGAGCCCTAATACCCGATTTCTCTTTTTTGACCGACTTTTTCCTTTTTTAAGTGTCAACGTTCCGATTTCTCTACAGGAGCAGTGAATGAATGAATGAAGCAGGCGAAGGGTGAACACATGAGTTTGGTGGGCATGCTTGAACTTTTTTGGGGCATCCAGCGACATAATCGGCGCCTATACTGGTCAACACTATGAAGACGTGTGCACAACAAGGGCCGCTTCTGTCACCTGATGAAGCATTAATGACTAATTTAAATGTTCTAAGTGTAAAATCCTGCTGTGATCTTGTGAATTCGGACTCATTTTGTTCTGCGGTGAAACGTGGGGATGACAAGTCGGCGTTGTAGCGGCGGCGTTGTCGCGTACTGGTTCTGCAGCAGGAGGATAGTTTCCTCCAGCTCCCTCCAGGAGAGGACCACGTCTGAGGAAGAAGGACTGATGTTCCTACTCTGAATCTCAGATCGCCTCAGATACTCCTCGGTTTGGGTCGGGGTGGGATCTCATCTGTAACAAAGTCTGGATATTGCCGAGTTCCATTTTGGTACTTACTGCAACTTACATTTTCTTATCTCTACTTGGACTACGGCCCTCGGACATCGTCTTTAAGTCGTCATTTTAGTCTCACCCAGGGCTGTCAAACTCATTTCAGGCCACATGGAGCCCAATTTGATCTTAGGTGGGCCAATAAAACCGCTGCACATTTGTAATCCTGACAAATTTCATAGTTGTTTTTGTTGAATTATGACATCAAAATAGTATTTCAGCGCTAAAGACAGCATTTAGTATTCTCATTTTTATCATTATTATCATTGTAACGACCCGAGCATGTGCAAGAGGACCTTTTTTGTTCCAGTGCTAAGATACATCCAAACTAAACACACTAGACTGACAACACACAAAAGAGAAAACGACAACATCTATCCACAAACCTCATCCTGTTTCCTCCGACTAATATGTGTATTAATTAGGATCCATAGTTGTGTGTGTTTGTGTGTGTGTGTGTGGTGCAGGCCTGCATTCGTGCCCTGAGGCGTCCTGAATCTGAACTGGGGATTATTCTTTTCTTTTTTTTTCTTTGCCTTTCCCTTTTATTGTGCATCAAGCCAAAACACAGCGGTTAAATCTCCATATGGAGCCCCAAGGACAAAAGTCATTAGATAGGAAATGTTTCATTTTGCAGGAAACATGCTCATCTTCTGATCGTTCTTATTTAGTATTCGTCTCACTGTGTGTGTGCCCCTCCTATGAGCTCTGCTCTCATCTTTTGAAGTTAACTGAGGCTGCCGACCGTCTTGTTAGCCTAATAGTTTGGATATGCAATCTGGGAGTGATTTATCACCTACCGCTAAAACAGCTTCCCCATGTACTCATGGCTGGGCTTTCTCTTTTTTTCTCCTTCTTCTTCTTCTTCCTGTCATGACAGAATGCAGCGAGCGTTATGAGCTCCGGGGAGGCACTGTGCTTGTCACAGAGCTGTGTGTGTGTGTGTGTGTGCGTGCGCGTGCGTGTGTTTCTATAGTCTGTTTTCCATTATGAGATAAAGACGGTTCAAATCACATCCGGTGTCAGTTACATTACACACGCTTGATAATAATATACAAAAAAAAAAAAAAAATAGATCGTTTCACACAGATTCTGAAAAGAAATGAATTCACAATGTTTTCAGTTTTATCAGACGGAAGAAAAGAAGAAGAAGAAGAATGGTTTTGTTTGGCATTGATTGTGTAATCTACTGTGTGTGTGTGTGTGTGTGTGTCTGTATTTCCGCTCTACATGTGTCTGTTTAGCTAAATCTATTATGTATTCAGCAGCGATGAATAATGCACCGTAAAGAATAGTTTTACAGCAGCAGTTACATGCTCTCCATAATTTACTGTGGCCAAAGGTGTTCAGGGGCTTCAGTCACGCAACACACACACAACACACACACAACACACACAACGACGCTCCCCCTTTTTTTCGGCCAGCGATCGATGCGACGAACGCTGACTCTTCCAGTAATCTGCGCCGTCATTCGCGCTCCTGCACATCTGCTGCGTACGTACGGGGGGATCTCATTAGTTTTCCACCGATTGTGTTTTTCTCAGGTTTGTCTAATGATTCGACGTTAATCATATTTTCGATGTTCATCCATCCATCCAGCTAATATTTGTTCATCCGCACATACATTTGCGAGCGCGGCGGCGACGCTCCATCTGTCTATCCGTTCAGCCGGAGACAGTAATGTGTGCATACATCTTAGTAAGTATAAAACGGTGAGACGTGTACACTTGTGTGATTATACACCTGCATGTATGGATTTGTGTGTGTGTGTGTGTGTGTGTGTGTGTGTGTGTGTGCCAGGCCCTTGTTGCTTTTAATCTGTCAGGTTTCTGCCTCTGTTGTCTCCACGGCTCCTCCCCCACTGTTTCTGCCCCGACAACAACCAGGGGGAGGAGGTACTGATATCAATAATGCTCCAAACCCCTGCAGATATCTCCTATACGCTCCATTATTGATGACACCCACTCCCCCGTTCGCTTTCCAACAATATATTATGCTAAAGCGTCCGGGCTCAAAATCGGGTGAACGGAAACTTTTGAGAAGTTTGCATAGAGAACGGAGGCCGACTTCTCTCTGTGTGTGTGTGTGTGTGTGTGTGTGTGTGTGTCGGAGCGGGCGTATCGGTGTGTAAGCCGCGGGGGACCGATTCCAGATGTAGGAATGATGTCGTGATAGGCAGATGCTCGGTGCGACCATCTCATTTCATGCCTCCTCAGTTTTTCATCTGGAGTTTTGTCTTTGCAAATTAAATCGGGAAAACAAAAAGGACAAAAGGAGAACTGGGAGCGCGGCGTCAGAATGCGTTTGATGTGCGCTTGGCGGCGGCGGTGCTGGTGGTCCGAGAGGCGGAGTCATTACGGGAGATTGCGGGCCGAAAGGTCAACGCACGTGTTTATGGGAACAACTCAGCCAGAAATCGTGTAGACAAACGTACAGGAGGATTATCTTTCATTCACAGGCCAGACGGCTCCACGTGTGCCTTTTTGAAACAATTACATCACACTTAACCAGTCTGGGCCTCAACCCGAGTCCTTCACCTGCTTCCCTGAATTCCTCCTCCTCCTCCTCCTCCATCATTTCTTCCAGCTTTTCATACCTATTGTGTATTTATTCCCATTCGCTGCTCCCCTCCTCCCCTCCCATCCCTCACGCCGAACTCTCTCTCTCTCTTCCATTTCCCAACTCTATCACCCTCTCTGTCTGTCTCTCCCGAGTCACCTTCACTCCTCCTTCTGATCCTCCTCCTCCTCCTCTGCTGTGTTTTATGGCTAAAAGCTGTTATTCCGCTCGGCTGCAGCCTGACTCCTCTCTGTAATATTTCATTCATCAGAACAATTAAAGCGGAACATTGGTTTCCAGGGTGATAATTAGGGTTTGATGAGTGAACCTGAACACCACCAGGACAAGACAGCTTGATTACTCTCATTTGTCGGTCTCTGTGCTATTCCAGGGTTATTATCCATTGTCTTGTCAAGCAAATAAAGGAAGAAAACAGCCATGAAATGGGGAGAGGTGAGCGGCGGAGGGGATGAGATAGTGGTGCAGAGTTTGAAAGAGTAATCAGAGTTTGTGGAATGTGAGTGTTTGTAATGGGAGCAGGTATTTTGCTCGGCGATACACCACATTAACTCTGGCCTCCTGCTGCGTCCGCGGAATCCGCAGCCCGTCGGTCTGCGCCGGAGAGCGCTAACGCCTTTTATTCCCATCTTTATAATCCCATTCTCAATTGGGCCTCATTTATTAATGTTTATACCTCCAAAAGGAGCAGCTGTTGTTTAAACGTTAAGACACGAATCAATAAAGTACTGTTACTGTACAGGACAGTAGAAGCGTTACATCAGTTTCAGAGGCCCGTGTTTGTACGATGGCGCTTCAGGAGCCCGCTTGTTACTTCCTGTTTCAGTCTGCGATGAACTCAAGGTCTCGCCGTTTGCAGACGAGTCCACGTGGACTTTCCTTGTCCTATGACGCCCGTAGCCCCGTTAATTGCCCGTAGTTCCTCGTTCCTCACGTCCTCCCATTTGGCCGTGCTGGCGCTCCGTCCTTCACTAGCTTCAAATCACGGACACGTCCGCGGCGCTGCAAAATGCATGTGGACGTGTCGGATTTCTCCATCCTGGCTAATTCCCTCAGATGTTTCCCCCTCAGATGTATCAACAAAACAATCAATTCAGCGTTAAATATTCAAGGTCGTGAACCACGAGGATCAAATAATGAAAGAGTTGTTTCATCTCGACCTCTAACCGCTGCTGTGTGTTTTTTGGTGAACTGTGTGCGTATGGAGATACAGGATAGACGTTAAGCCTCCAAATGGGTATGAATCATCATTATAGGCATTTTTAATAAAGGATGGGACATGATGTGAACAATAAAGATAAACAGAGGCTGTAAATTAACAAAATAAGAGAAAAAAACAGACAAAATATGATGTGTTGATAATAATTATAACAATAATCCATATGATAGCATCATTAATTCGTGGTAATAATAATCATCATTCATTTTGATCAGTAATAACAGTATCATTCATCACATACATGACTAAATATATGTTTTTTTTATGGAAATCAGAGGAGCAAAAAGGAGTAAAACATAAAAATAATAATAATATTAAAAGTTAACATCACGGTCATATTAAGATTGAGTCATTTCTTGGGTGTTGATTTATCATGTTTATATTCTCCGGATTTGTTTGCGCTTGTGAAGTTTGAATTTGCTCCACAGATTAGCCGCCGTCTGCCTTTATTTTGAAAGCTGTTATTCTAGAGCGCGTCCTCCTGCAGTTCTACCCGCCGTGGTTCTAGAGTAATCGCTGCGATGTCTGGCGACTGGAGTGACCCCTGCGTGCACAGAAAGAAAAAAAAAAAAACAGCTTTCCCTCCAAGTGGAAGTGGATTGTTTCCACTCTCGTTCCCTGCCTCTCCTTTTAAGGCATCAGAGTGACATTTCGCCAGGCTGCGGCCCTCGCATCTCAATAGTAATCACTTCAAACTTGCGACGCTCCATTTGCTTAACGATTAAGCACAGAGAGGAGGCTGAAAGAATTTGCTGCTAATTTGTTGCTTTAATGAGAGTAGTAATTAGAGCTAAATGTTAATGAACAGTAGGTATTGGAATTCAGTGCCTGGGCCGAGACTTTCAGCGCCGGACCGAACCATCCGCCGTGTGATGAGACGCTGAATTGACGTTGAACTTTGCAAATAACACAACGCATAAAACGAAGACGTTAAAAAAAAGCGGTAAGCTTGGAAAGCGAAGGGAGAGAGGTGATTTGGTTTAGAAAACCCGGTTTTAGTTTGACCCAGTTTTTTTTGGGGCTCTTCAAATGGTCTCAAATTTAGCGGAATACACAACGAATCTATATTTTATATGATGGATTTTCTCCCAAAAAAGAGACTCATAAATCTCCGTGATTTGTCCTGTCTGCTGTTTAGAGCTGCTGTTCTCAACCAGTGCGCTGTGGCCCACTGGTGGGCCTCAGAGCGCCATCTAGTGGGCAGCGTTGGCAGTGATGCTGCCTAATGGTCAGATCGTTATTATTATTATTATGTTAGTTAGTTGGGATTTTTTTTATAACTAAATGTTCTCAAAAATTCTCATAATAATTCACATTGGCAAAACACATATTTACAGTTTATTTTTTCCCCTTTTTTTGTCACGTTATTTATTTGTTTTCTCTCTCGCTCATTAATTTGAGAAAGTTGTCCTCCGAAATTTAAGAATCAGAGGAGAGTCTCCGTTTGCATGAGGTTGAGAACCCCTAGTTAAGAACTTACATGCAATCTAATTAGCATACAACAATTAAAAAAAAAAAATATAGAAAAGGTTAATAGCAAAGCTGTTAAAAGCGATTGCGAATGTTCGACTAAAACTGGGACTTTATATAAC
>OMNV01011595.1:2851-23366 GCA_900303265.1 Brotula barbata | reverse complement strand
GTGGATCATATGTGCGCTCTCCTGGTGTGTTGCGTATGAATGTAAATGGGAGAGTAGGGGGAGGGTTCACATGTGAATGGTTCGATGTGCATGCATGTATGCAGCGCTGAAAGAAGTGTGTGGAGTACAGTATGTCTGATTATTCCTCTGACAGAGACAGATACCGGAGTGCATCCTGTAGGCAGAAATCGTCTCCAAAAGCACACATGTGCGCATTGCGCTGCTGTGTTCTCAGTATTCTCTCTCTCTCTCTCTCTTTTTCTCACTCTCTCTCTCTCAGTCCCTGACGCCCTTATTCAACCTGGACCATATAACAGCCGGTCCTCAGCCCACCCTATCTCCACTGTCATGCAGTAGCATCACCAGAGCCTTATTCAGACCCCCTTTCACATGGCTGTACCTTGGTTCGACCGCGTCCATATGACACGGCTTTATCAATCCCCCCTTTGTACTACTACTGTTGTACATGCGCTTATCCTTACTTGTCCTTTGTTAAATTGAGCCCATGTGATTGCAGATATTTGTGTAGGGGAGTGGTCTAGTTTGTGTCGTATCGCAAAGAAGTCAATATTCACTGATAAAGATGTTCAAACATATTTTCTGTAAAAAGTGAAGATTCCGATGACTTTAGTTGAGATAGAGAGAAGTATATTTGGGTGGAGATGTGACATGTAAGCGCGTGGGTCATGTATTTGCCTGCAGTCACACTGGTCCATTATGTATGCAAAGAGGGAGCTGACTAAAACCTGGATAAGGAGAATTCAACATTTGCACAAGCAGATCCCTTGTTTCGTATCATAAGAGCGCAATGCATGAAGCGAGTGTGGACTTCACTGTTACACAATGCAGGTTGTCTACCAAGTCCAAAAATGGACGAGCTATATTCCCAGCCCAAAACGTAATACACAACGACCAAAGTTTTCGTAAAGATGGTGGCAACGAGAACAAGCTGTACATTCCTCTTTTGCTGCCCCGCTCTCCGCTCTCACATTTTGTTCTATTTCTCACCATCCCATTTCTTCTCCTCTGTGAGCTTGCATACACCGATCCCCTCCTCCATATGTGACCACTGCTAAGCTGTAGGGCGTGCCCCCCCCCCTCGGCACATACATTACAGCGAACCGTCTAACATACATACATTCATGCCAAGTGGAGTTCACACATGGCTGCACGGTAACTGACAGGCTGGCCGTCACATACGAGTTTACACTGGGGCCTTTGCCCTGAGAAAAGACACAGAAAGTCGTCCTCCTTTGTGTTCTGATGATGTGAGGAGTGTATAATTGCAGTGCGGTTGAAATGTTGCGCTGTCACATATATGATGTCTGTAACGCCGTCTGTAAGTGACAATTACCCTAATTGAACATTCCAGAGCATCGATGCAAAATGGCTGCCGTGCCGGCATGCTGTCTGTGATGGCCGACAGGAGTGTGTAGTTGTGAGGTGTGTGTGATCGTGTACGGCTGTGCGCGTATCTGTTTGTATATATGTGAGTTCTGCCTGTGTGTTAGTGCAAAGTCCACACGGGAATAATCCAGCTTTTAGGTTTTTACTGACTGCTTTGTGTCAGGGGAGGGATCTGCACTCAAGGGAGATCTCTGCTAATCCATAATTACCAAAGCCAGTGTACCTAGACGGTTGCAGCCATTATGTCAAACTGCCTTACTATAACAGCTGACGACTGTTCGTTCTATAATGTGCCTATATATTTCCCTTTTTGGTCATAATTTGGCAGTGTCCTCTTTAGAGGCCTTTAAGCTTCAAGACTTCCATCTTCAGAACATCTGCGTTTTCACAGGCCAGCATTAAGGTGCTGAATGTGTTCTGCCAAACAGCTGACCTTGCCGTTTCTTCACAGCTCTCTGCCTCGCCAGCCAGCACCCGGCCAACTACCCACCCGACTATATGCCCTGCTCAGAACTGGCAACCTCCAGGAGTCATCAGGGTTAGTGCTCCTTTGGCGCACCTCTTTGCCAAACTCATCTGTAAGTACTCGGCAAGAAGGTCCAAATTTCTTAGATCTGCACTTAAACTCAAAGGCCAGACCATCAAATCATATATTCACCTAAGAGAGAGACAGCGAGAGAGAGAGAGAGAGAGAGAGAGAGAAAGGGAGGGGGCAATCCAGAGCCATTGAGAAAAAGGCTGCTGCTAGTTGTGATTATGTCAGTCAGTAGGACAAGGCGAGAGATATATGTGGCAGTGAAAAGTGATGTGTTACTGTAATCTTACAGGAGGAATGATGGCCTTGCTATTCTCTGCAGTGACATAAAATAGACAGCAGTGACTCCTCTTATGTCCTGGGTTAATTTACCCTTTTTTTCCGCACCAATTCTCCCTCGTGTTAATATATTCAAATATCCTATCTACAAGAAATTGCTGCTTTCCAGAGGTGGGTACCGTGCACACACACACACACACATACACACACACTTTTGACTGAGATAAGCAGCATTCTGTAATTTACATATCCATCCATTCCTATTAGGCCACACACAGAGAGAACAGATTATAAGAATCACTGGATTACGTTAAAGCTGTGCCATTTGACAAATAAGTCAAATTCTGCAAGTACGAGCGTTTTCTGCAGTTCATCAGAGGAAAAAAGACAAAGCTGAACTAAATGACTACCAGCGCTCAGGCCTTATCGCAACTGTGTGGGTGTACAGCTTGTGTGTTCGTGAAAGAGAGCGTGAGCGAGCACGTGTGAATGTGCGTATGTATGTGCGAATGTGACTGGCAGGGCTCGCGTTTACAATTCTTCGCTGCTGCCTCGAATGTATTTGTGCATGCAGTGATGTGGCCACAGTGTTAAATAAAATGGCAGAAGCAGAAATGGAGAGAGGAGAGGGAATACACTGCCGCACACTGTCTGGCACACACACACACACACACACACACACACACACACACATTACAGTCTGTTGCATGTCAGAGACAGCGAGAGATACCTTTGCTATTTGCTATCGATTGGATTCATTTCTTCCTATGGTGAATAATACATGCTCTCTCTCTCTTTCGCTCTCTCTCACTCTCTCTCTCCCTCTCTATCTATTTGTCTGTCTGCCTGAATATATTGGGGCCATTATTTTAGTGTCTATTTATACAACCGAGCACTCAAGGCAAAGAAAAAAATTCCAGCATTTACCAAATTTACATCAAAGAATGTGAGAAAACTTAGTTCGGCCGTCTCTTTTCAAATTATGCTATACGTAATACTGACCGTTACAATCACTCTGGGTAATCATCATTTGAAGTAATGCTGATAAGTGAGGAAAAAATGCTTACATGTGGGTATTACATTAGTTAACAATTATCTGGTAATTATCATATGAATTATAAGTGAGTGCATAGATTCACGAAGCTCAGCTACAGTGAGGAGAGCCACCGGGGCCCCGTCTACAGTGACTACTGGATGCCATCTATGGGGGCCAATGATGGTCACAACTGTAGTGAGAGCAATAAAGAACTCAGATAAGAGAAACAGGATGACAATATCATGTCACATGTTGTTTCTTTTGAACCTGTTTTACTGAGAAAGATCGTCCACGTCCATAGTTGGTGTTGGGCTTTTAGCGAAGGGAACATTAGGTATGTGGTTGAGGGCCTTTTAGACCCAGGTAAAATGGGAAATGGAAGCTCGGCAGTCGCTCAGTCTCCATCCTTATCGCTGCTGCTCTCAAACCCTAGCACCTCCTGAATAATGCACGCACACATAAGTCGTTTCTATTTATGCACTCGACAACGCCTTGTACACCTTATATCGCCACTGTGTCGCCGGCTATAGTGGTAATTCCTGATATAATGTATCGTGATTTAGAACAGCGTTTGTCTCTCATAATGCTGTCCTCTATTTGTGAATTTTAGGACCGTGATGGAGGAGAAAATAGCAGGGCAGCAAACACGGAGAGAGGGTATTAGAAAAGTAAATATATTCTTATTGTGAGATTGTGTTTCTCTCACCATGAGGTTATTTGGGATAACAAAGAAAATCATCTGACACAAGTAGAGGTCTGCTGTTTCATAGCGTCTCTCTAAAGCAGAGGGAGGGGAGGATGTTCTTCTCCTCCATCCTTTTTGCCTGCCTGGCTTCCATCCTAAGTGCAGACAACAGACATCGTCATTTTCCAACTCAATTTACAGACGCATTAGTAGATGCTGAGGCGCGCCCAATTCCCCCAAATGCAATCAGCCCGCCTGTGTGTTTTAAGAGGAAATTGAGGGTGCATCTTTATCGACATTTTCTTTGACTTCCTCTCTTTTGTCGACTCATTTTCTCCCTGAAATCATTTCCAAACATACAAAGCCGTCGAGGAAAATCACGAACATTTTCCCGCTGATTGCTGATTTGTTTCCCTTTTTAGGACACATGAAAGAAAATCAGGATAGAGGATTTTTGGAAGACTGGTGCAATATAGATTCTGATGAAGGTAAGATTGTACCTGACTAAATAACTACCAAAGACTCTGTCCTGTATCAAATTATGTTGGATTTTGTTTTAGCTGTAATATTCAAATTTCAACCAATGCGAATATCTCTGAATGAATTTGAATTCTGTCGGTATGTCATTGCACATTTTATTTTAATTTGTATATGTTTACAGTATCACATCAACACGATCTATGCCCATTAACAGAGTTGACAGAGTATATTCCTGCCCTTTGACACTTGACACTTTGACACACCAAAATCTTCACTTTAAATTGATCATAAATTCATTTCCAGGTAGCATTTAAACACATTGAAAGTCTCTCTCTCTTTCTCTCTTTCCGTGTCTCTACACAGTACACACAGCACAACAACTGCCAAAATCCTGCACAGTAAATGTCCTTTTTGATCCTCCGTTCATGTACGTCTAATTTAGTGCCTGGGTAAAACTGTGGAGAGCGTGAGAAGAGGAGTGGCTGGACAAAGGATGGGGGCTGGGAATGATAGTGATCTGAGGAGAGGAGGAGATGAAGGAGCAGTGGTAAAATAATATCAGTGGAAAGGAGTTGTTGGGGAAAAAAGAGACTTTTTTGAATTGTGCCATTTACTATTACTCTCCCTGCTGAGGATCTTATCTATAGCTATTTTTCTGTTCTCAGAAATGTCACAGATCACTCATTCTCTCTTTCACCCTTCATTTCTCTATCTATCACCCATTTCTTGTACCATCTGTTCACTCATCTATTTCACTTTTGATCCTCTCTCCTCAGCTATCTGATTTTTTTCATCATATTTTCTAACCACCTCCTTACCCTTTTTTTCTTCTCCCATCATCTCTGCCTCTCTCATATCCTTCAAATACTCCACATCATTTTTTTTCAATACGCATTTATCTTCTGTCGCCCTCTAAGGGAAGTGGCAGATACGGCAAATTGATCACAGAGATGTATGGCACAAATCTAGATTATTTTCCATCGCATCCTACAGATTGGATACCATGAACGAAATAATCACTCAGATATTAGATATCAGATATTTAGCACTCACAAGCAGCAGCGGTGGGGAACTATACAATTCAGGTGGAGGAGGTCTCTTGGAGCGCATGGATGTTATCTTGAAGCGAGGGGCTGGCTGCTATAGCAACCATATGATGAGGCAGGCAGGGCTATTTAAAGGTATTCAGCTGCGGCTTGCATTACCATCAGCTTCACAGCGGTCCAGTGAAAAAGGTATGCAAACAAATAAATAGAATTGAAGAGAGGAAGAATATGAATTTAGAATCTCATTCAATATTTACCATCCAATGACATTCAAATTTTAAATGATTCCATTTGGGTTTTACCCGTTTTGCTCTGTTTTTGGAATCTCCTTCACGTGTTCAAGTGTTTTCTTCTTTGCTCAGCTTTTCTCAATATCCCATCCTCAAGCATGGACTCTATACATTTTAAATAAATGCAAAATACATGAAAAACTGACCACTGCTGTGAATATGTGGAATTTTGGTGATCTTCGTGTGCATGAATTATCTGAAGGAGGAAGCACTGTAAAGGTTCAAATTATTCACGATGGGAAGAAAAACTATGGTTGTCTCTAGAGAGATGTTTCTGAGTGGACAAAGAAAGAAAATTATATATCCTTTGGATATAAACCAGAAGGCTGAATATAAATAGAAACCTTTGGCTATACAGAATTGAGCGACACCATTTGAACAACACAACAGTAGCTGTCCCTGTCAGTCATTTTAGTTGGCTATTATAAGATATAAAGCTGGAGGACACCGATATGTGTAATCCAATGCACATTAATCAGTTGGCTTCCTGTGTGTTTTTGTCAACATTTAGCTCCGTTGAAGGCAAGGCTACCTTTGCATTTCCAGCCGTCAATTAGTCATCTGAGCCTCGTTACTGTTCCGGGAGTTCTGTCGTCTTTATGCTCTCATAACGTCATACTCTCAGCTTATCACTAAATAATCATAGCAACAGCTTTAAGCACAGCGGAGTTGCATCTTTACAAGCTTTTACTTTTCCCACTACGCAAATGAAGGCAGGGATCCAACTTTTCACAGTACAGACTTAAAACATAATTAGACGAGTAGGAATTCTGTTTTTGTCATCAAATAGACAGTCTTACAGATATGTATAGCAGCATCCCTTCTCCGACAAAGATGTTTACAGACAGAGGCCACAGCAGATTGTCACATAACTAAAAGACTACAATCCTCACTACGTATAACTATCAGCCTGTTTCATCAACATCTTTCTACCCCTTTAACTGTCCCAGAAAAATTAACCTGCTCTGGAAATTATCATCACTTAAATACCTAATATGATAACCCTCAATGATTTATAGGAAGCAGCCTCACTGACATATCACAGTTTGACAATTGATACTTCCTCGATCTATAATATCTGTTGAACATGATGATATTCTACATGGTTTGAAGTAGACAATTGATGATAAAACCATGGACATTCTTGATTGCTTGATTCAGTTTGCTGTTCTATTTCCATGCCTGTGAGAGGAGCCTGGAAGATTTTAAGTGGTTCATCGAACCAAAATTATGAGTGACCTCGCTCTTAACACTCCTACTGCTCTTCACTCAGCTCTTTATCTCATCCTAATCCCAACTCATTTCATATGCTAAGTAAAGGCTTAGATCCCTTATAACCAACGCATCCTTCATTCCGGTGGCGTGATTATAAAATCTGCCTAGAGAGCTTTGTTGGAGCCGTTGAGGACGGGAGTCTAGTGGCGAGGCGTAGGGTTATTGTCGGCCTAATGCTTGTCAGGTGTAGCAGGATTGGGGCAGGCTCCCAGAATTCCTCATGTCTAGCTTTGTGATGAGAACTTCACCACAGGAACCCAGAGAGTCTCTCTCTCTCTCTCTCTCTCTCACCGGCAGTGGTTTATGTAGATTCTAATTTGCATCTTCTCTTTTCACAGCTGTCACACACATGGCAAAGATAAGGAGAAAAAGAAGGAGAGAAAAAGAGATAGAGCTGACTCTGTACCCCCAGGGAGAACTCAATGAGATGGAACCACTTCTCGCCTTCCCAATGGGACATCACATGCAGCATCGGAGTGCCATCTGCTGGCTTTGGTGGGGCGGGACAGCTGGTGTTGTGAATCAGGCCGCCACAGTCGAGGGACCGGCTACTTCCCAACACCAGGGTCTTACCATCACTCCTCACATCTCAACCCTCACTCACCTTTGATGCAACAAATTCTGCAAATATTATTAGATTGTAGATGATTTTTTTCATTATTATTATATTATGTGTGATATAATTATTAGTATTTGTTGTGTAAGTAATTGTGTTACTAGCGATTTGCAATATTAGCAATATTTGCCAAAAATACCAACTAACAGCACTATGAACCCATGCATCAAATTTGGCCACAGTTGATGACCGTGCACCACCTCATGTATTAATAGAAACCAAAAAATGATTGCAAAATTATGTCAATGATTTTATTTTAATAATAATAATTCAGGAATGTGTCATAAATAATGTGCAAAGGAAATGCATTTTATAAGAGGTACTTTGATTGCATTTTTTATTTTTTCTCCCCATGCTTAGAATGAATGCATTTACTTACCAAACACTGTTTGAATGAATAAAACTCAAACAATAAATTATGATTGACTTCAACAAATATGCGCAATGTCCGCTTGCTGGAAATAGTTGCCAATGTGGTGTCCGAACAGGCCAGGCTCTGTAACAGGGATCTTTTTTTTTTTTTAAAGACAGGTTTATGATCTATAGTAAGGATGATTGGGTGGAAAGCTGTGTACACTCTGGACAGATACACACATAGAGACAAGAAACTGATTCACTCCTTTGGTCAATTTGGATACTCTGTCACCTAGAGCAGCAAATGTTCTATCATTGACAAAAATAATTAGCTGAGTCATTCCTCAACAATAGTTTTTCTATAAATAAGTAATTGAGATTAAATCCCCTATGGTGCATAATATTTATTTATTTTTTTATTGGTTTTCCACCCTCCTGTTAATTTGTTAATTTTAATTTTGTTAATTGACCTGTTTTTAAGTGAAACAAAAACCATTAATGTTGAATTTGGGGCAGATTGACCCAATGAAGAGGAAGGAAACAAAAAACGACCAACATAACAAATTATACCAAATTTGATGAGACAATGTGATTATTTTATCGCACAACGAAATACCAACCTAGACTCAGCTTACTGCTGACACATGCAGGTAGGTTTGCTCTACATTGAAACATTTCTCAATAATTGTCACTTTAAACTCCCTTTCCTCTAGATTGAGTTTGGGGCCAAGATAATCAGCCTCCACAGTCACCTTCAGTCCATGCTTACACTAGACGGGTGTGATGTTCACGCTACACAGAAGCTGTTGACAAAGGGTATGACACGAAGAGCCAGACAGATCACATTGTGGGCAGATACTGAAGCTGATAATGATCTGATAATTATGCAGTGACGGGAGAATGAAAGGGGTGCTGCAGTGACAGGGGCATTTCATCATATATTGCTAATCAACAAAAGAATTCCATAAATCCAGCCTTACAGGTTCAATCCATAGAGATTTAGCTGAGAATAATCCCTTTGTAAAATTGATCCAGTTTCTAACACAAAAATCAAAGCTAATCATGTAGAAGGTAGAATGCATACACATTTTCACATACTTGCTAATAGAGGTATTCTCAATGAGAATAACTCAATAATTCAATTAGTTATTCATGTCTATAAAGCATACACCACCAGAATGGGACAGACCTGAATGCACCACCCTTATAGTGACAGTATCTGGTTATGCTGGAGGGAGCGTTTTGCTGGCACAATTGTGGTTCCAGGATTACAGCAAATCAATATAAAGTGAATCTGAAAGATCATTTGATCTTGTGATGATGGGAACAGTCACTTTCAAAGTGACAGTGTCCCCATTCATAGGGCATGAGGTGGCACTAAATGGTTTGATGAGCATGACAATAATTGAAGTCGTGAGCTATGACCTTCACAGTCTTATTGGACCAGTGACAGTGCTCTGCGCCACCATCATTAAAATAGTAATTGATGTTTGGGAAAAATGGTGTTCTCTCCAGAAAAGTTCCATAGTTCCAATCTTCCAACATTTATCATATTAGTAGTCATAAACTGCACTAACATACAGTGAGTTGTGTGGGTCTGTAAAAGTCCATTATTGGTGTTTTTTTTAATAAAAAATTATCGAAATGATAACGCATTTTACCGTGAAATCAAATTCGTTAGGCGTTGCGCATGCGCAGTGCAACCACCTCACCTTGACTCCCATGTAGCTGCTAAATTTCAATGAGCAGTCTGGAGAAAATTGTTTGGTCATCTGCACCCGGTTATGCGTGTCAGTTCATGGCTAAAACCAGATGTTACTTTTGACACAACAATACGTTTTTAGGGTGAGCTGTTACTAGTTTTTGTTCGGAGGCAAGTTATTTGGATTAGTTGGTAGCCAAACCGATTGCAATTTTGGCCGCGTTGCCTTTGGTCGTCGGGTTTGTTGGTGGCCTACGTATTAAATGTTGTTTAGTTAGTTTACTTTTGTTTCACTACAATTTTCGGATGTCGCCATGCTAACATCTTCCAGCAGAGTAAAACTGAACCGAACGGCACTATCAGACGTCGTTGGTACAAAATTCGTTTCCCAGCGGAGACGGACTTCGGAACCGCTGTCAATGGACGAAAGTGCCGTTTCTGTACCAAGTGGATCTGTCGAGAACCACCTGGACCAAGAAAACATGACAGGTACGGCGGTCAGCGCGCCAGAAGAGGCGTCGGGGGGTAAAAGTCCTTCATATCCAGGCAGACTCTGCAGAGGTGCGCAGCAGTCCCAGAAAAGAAAAAGTTTTCAGACATGCAAATGTGACGATGAGGTGCAAGAAGAGGGATCACAAACCAGAGGCAGATATGGACAGGGACGATACCACACAAGGGGTAAGGAACGGCGAAACCACTTTCATGTTACACTCACTGCTCTAATTAGGTTATTGTGTATTATATTATATTATATTATATTATATTGTGCATTTTTTTCAGGTAAAAGGGGAGAAACGTCTCGTAAAGGTGAGGTCAATGCAGAAGCTACTGTAGATCACACGGAGTCCGTTTCTGGGTTGAGCAAAACTTATGGCATAAGTTGTAAATTCGGACGAAAGAATCGCTAAATTAATGTCAACAATACAATACAAAAAGTAGAAACGTCTGTAAAGTTCAACCAAGTTCAGCTGGGGCGTTTTCACACTGGACTCTCAAGGAAGCTGCACCTGTGTTAGCTATCTAGCGTGGTGTTCTCTTAATGAATTCATCCCAGAACAGATAAACGCATTACTGTTACTGATTACCGATATTTAATACCGACTAATATTATACCAGTAACTCAGCGATTTTGGTTTTTGTAAAATTGCCAAAGTAAACTGGAATGTGACAAGTGCTAAGCTAACGGCGCACCTAGACCCTGGCAATATAAACAGCTGATGTTAGCTATGGTGGGTATCGTTACATATCTTTAGTTACCAGTGGTGAGTCTATTTGTCTTTCCACGACGATTCAATACGATTTTGATACAGTGACGTACAATTCAATACAACTACGATACTGAATCACAGAGAATCTTATTAATGTATGTTGAAAGCACCCACCATGAAGCGAAACTAGAAATATTTGTTCACTGAAAACAACACAGTGACATTGTAACAAACGCCATTTTTTTATGTTAGAATACACTGTTGCTGTAGTTTCTATGAAGGTGTGCTGGCAAATGAAGACTGTTGCATACTTCCAAAGCACAAAACAGTACAATTGGTGTTACGTGCAAAATGTCACTTCTCAATAGTGATTCGACCCCCACCCACATGACACATGTACACAGTCATTTAGCTATAAAATATACGTGATCAGATGGCTGTAGATGTTAGAATTTTTGTATTTACAGTTCTTATCATAAAAGAGCACAGAAGGCAAGATATATCAAGTCACATATAGTGAAGTAAGCCTTAGATGACATCAAACCAATGAAATAGAGCCATAGACAGCAGCATAATCACACAGATCAGCACACACACATTCTCAGAGGTGGGTACGATAGCTCTTTTATTTTTAGGTTTTTTCAAGGTGAGCCTGGACAGACCAACTGTTCAGATCAGCCAGTCAAAAAACCGCATCTTAGTTTTGCTTTGACGCACAGTTGAGAGGGGTCTACGCAGACTGCGTCACACCTGGTCTGGGTCGATGGGGCTTTGACATGAAGAGGGGCTGTTATATGCTGTGCTGTTCAAGTACGTCACAGCCTTTGGCTGTACTGCTAATTGCAGTTTCTTGTTGCATTGCATGTCCCCTTCCTTTGTCCACGTGTCCAGTTGTCTTGTCTTTTTTGACACTGAACCAAGTGATGCAATACATTTCAAACTTAGATGAAACTTTTTTTTTTTTTTAGTTGTTAGTTGGCTTTACTTTTCACAGACTGAGTTATGAACTGGAGTAGCAAGCACAGGGATCTTGTTTGAGTCCATTGTGACTCCTATTTCAATTCCTCCATAACTAAATATCGACTGTCACGCTATTTTGGGTTACCTACTCCACAAAATGACATTCATCATGTTTACATACATGATGAATGTTCAATTATGCAACATGTGCTTCATCAAAATTGTGAGTTTCACTGTGAGCTTGCACAAGTTGATGCATGTTTTGTTTCCACTTGCAGAGATTGATAAAAAAAGAAATGAGCTTACTGGTGCAGAGGGGGCTACAGGAAGAGCGGTCAGAGACAGGAACTGTGTTTTCTGTGGTGACTGTAAGTACATCGCCCCGCAGTGGAAGAATCTGGTTAAGAAATGGCATATAGAGACCCCAATCGCAAAGTCCCATGAGAAGATTGTCATATTGACAAACAGACACCCAAAAGTGACACTGTGTGACATAGCCAAAAAATGTGATGGATGCACGCATGGTTGTGGCTATGTGATACCAGATGCTCTCAAGACCAAGACTCTGCATTGCTTTGAAAGGGACACGAGACCTGGATTTCGGTTTAAGACCAAGTGTTCAGGGCATAACGAACAAGGTGGGGAAAGTTCTCTGGGTAAAAATTTTGAATTGTGTCCAAAATTCAGTCTGAAAAGAGTTTCTGTCTCAGAGTCTGAATAAACAGCAAACACACTTTAAGGAATGCACTTTGACTTTGACCAGTTGCACCTCATTTCCTAAAAGAATGGATGGATAAGTGAATTCCTGTGCTTCTTTTTTACCAGGTACATCCACAAACAAAGGAAAGTGCGGGACTGGCATGTGGGACTGCAATATTGAGGAGAACCCTGGAAGTGATCGCATAACAGCAGTGTCCGGGATGTCCGTCGACAGTCAGTCCTGCTTCCTGGGGGCAGGCACCGGCAGCACATTTGGATCATCTAATATTGAAGAAAACTTGTCAAAAAGCGACTGTGTCCAGAAGCAACCTTGTGTTCTGAGGACAGAGCCCAGAAACACTGATGCAACACAGATATCCGAGATGATCGGTCTGTTGGTTGATGCAGGTCATGGCTCAGCCAATCCAGATGAAGTAGACACTTGCCAGAGAGTGAGGGCGTACTTCAAACAAACACATTTTTCTTGTGCACGCACATACATGCCTTGGCCCTTCCCACGTTCTGGTACCCAAGCATCTCGAGTAGAATCCATAGGGCCTTCACCTAGAAATGGTGATGATGATGCAAGGCGGGAAGGTGAAAAAGAGGGTGAACACAGTATAGCGAAGAAAAATTGGCAAGTAAGTGTTAACATGTTTTCATGCTCTTTGGACACTGAGTTTGTTCCTTCCACCACAGAGGCTAAAGAATCACTGATAAGTCCTCCCTCAGTAATGTCTGTTCTTCCCATTCATAATGAGCCAAGAAAGCTAGCTACAGATGCAGCTGTAACCACATGGACATCAGCTAATGAACCGGACAAGCCCATGTCTCCTGCTCCCCGCTCACCAGCTGTTCCAAGTGACTCATATATGGTGACTACTTTGTCCCGCATGTCACCTTCATTGTTACCTGATGATCTGTTGAGCCTTTCATCTACTCGGTCATCTCCCCCCACTGTCTTTCCACAGAACAGAGTCAAATTTGTTCATTCTGCATGCATAACAACCACAGCATGTTTCTCACCGACAACATTTTTAGATGGAAAATCATATCGTGAGGAAGTCAAATCTACTTCATCTTGTGCCTCATCTTCTGATCTTCCATATAACTCCTTTCATTCATTTGACTCCTCCTTCCAATTTCAAGAAGAGCAAAACAACGAGGGACCTAAAAGTTGCGAGCCGGAAAAAGGGCCACAGAGTGTTAACACTTCGCCATCTAACAATAACCGCACAGCTGTTACTTTACGGGACAGTTCATTGCACAACAACTCTACCGGTCTATGTGGAGAAATTTGCCTCTGCAAAGGTTTGATACCTCCACTGCTCTCTCCTGACTCTTCACCACACAGGCACCCATTCACAAGCTTTCTGGCCCAAATGCAGTACTTCTCAAATGAGAATGAGGGAGATGAGGAGAACAAAGTGGAGGGAGACCCCAAAACTTTACCTCAAGACCAGACAGAAGAAATAGTTCCAGAGATTAAATGCACCGTGGGCTGCTTTATGGATAAGGACAAAGCAGGAAGTTGCACAAGTGTTGTTGGTCAACAACAAGATGAAGAACAAGGCAAAGGAGATCTGGACAGAGTCCAGCCAGATTTTAAAACCTTCACAGAGAGTTCGCTGATGAATGCTCAGTCCTCACCAAACAACAGGACTAAAAGCAATCACCAAGAGGATGTGGAACAGGGTAACATAAAATTTACTCTTGCTCCTTCAAATCCCAAAATAAAGTCAGCACTTTGGACAGAGGTTCATAAAGAATCCAACTCCTCTCCCGGCAGCAATGTTTATGATTCAGGTTCTGTCATTCATGACAGAGACACGTGGCCTTGCATAGACAATGGACTAAGTTCACCCAAAAGAGCACTCAATGAAAGGGAGAAAACCAGAGCACCGACAGCCAGTGATACTAAGTCCAGCATATACAATGAGTTCACAGCTTATGAACACGATATCCTACTTGTAGATGTAATGCAGGATGATCCGGAACTATTTGAAAATGTACCAAAGGAAAATTTGCTGAAGCTTGGATCCGCAAGGTTTGGTCAAGCACCTACACAGGTGAAAACACTTGAATTAAAGACTAGTGGATCATCATTGGAACCTGAACAAAGGCAAGGTGTCATTTTTTACAGCATCTTGTTACAATCACATATTAATGTGCTGTCTGTACTAAATGGAACTAATTAGTTTTGCTTTTCAGATCCACCCCGTTGACTATTCATTTTCATCGCAATGACCCTGACAGTGAAGGTAGCTCTTATTTTTTTTTTTTTTACATAACATGGTCTGATTTATCTACTATGGGTGGTATTGGTAATAATTCTATCTGGATAATTTAAAGTTATGCTGAATTTCTGATGCTTAGTTTTACTAATCCTTTTAGTTACACATTCCAGACATCTGACTACAAATACAAATACACAATCCCAAGTCACAGTGAGAACAGTTGTCGTACTTCGAATGCGCTTCGGTATTTCAGCCTGTAACACTGAAAGGGTTGGTGTGACAGCCCTAATTACAGGACCTGCATGCGGACCATGTGTCAACATGCATCCTCATTATCTGGGTGCTGTCATTCTTTTTATGTGTTTTAAAAATTAGTAAATTTGAGGAGTTTGTTTTTACTTGTGTTCCAGCAACAGATCCCCTGTACAGCAACTGGTAATTTTCACTCGAATAGACTATGAATGAGAGCTTGGCAGGGTGATGTTTTCAACTCTGATAGGTAACAGATATGAGGTCAAAATGTGAGCTGCCATTCGAATGTACACCTTACATTATCATGTGTCCTTCTGGTCTGGCAATAGGGAGGAGAATGCATTGTATACTAGTTTTAAATCTAGTCTCAATGTTACAATTCATATTGATTCATTTGTTATGAGAGCATGAGTGCACGTCACCTTGTGGCAAAATATGGACAAAGCAGTCTCTCGGAGTTTCAACTAAATGTATGTGTATGTGTAATGTGTATTTATTTTATATACTTGAAATTTTCAGAGGAGACCGACAGCAGGCCATGGAGACCCAAGAGTAGTAGCATCCCTTTGCAAATCCACACTAAGGCGTTACCCAGAGTCAAGAAAACCAAAAGCATGGTAACCATGGTTCCTCTGCATTTTACAAATGGGTGTTAATGCTGGGAGGAGAATGTTTCATGTACAATTTTTACTAAAGACAGTTAACTGTACAAAACAAGTCTTGTTGGTTTAGAAGTTTTGTGGTTTTCAACAGGATCAGTCAGATGCCAACAATAATCCTGTGAATGCAGGGCTAGAAAGGTAAATGAATGCACAAACAAACGACTGTGATGAAAATCTTGGTTTACGCAGCCAGTCTTTTTCTTTGTTTATAACCACATTTATGCAATAGGAACCAACCCATCCAGAAAACGAATGCCCTACCTAATCACACCTCACTTCTGACTCTGAGAAATGGTGAGGGCCATTGTAAAATTATAAATCAGTGATTTAACTTAAGTTGGTGTCATTTGCATCACATTTCAGATGGCTTGTCATCTAATCTCTAATATTTAACTGTTCTCCAGCTGGCGTTAACATAGGGCCATTGAACAAAACCCCCCAAAACATAAACATTTTTGGGCACAAGAAAGCGAATGCTGTAAGTATTCAATCTGTAACACCAGGCCGAATTTATAAAATGTTCATTGGTGTCTAGTAAAGATTGTGTTTTATGTCATGAAAGAGTTTTACCTAAGTTAATCATTGTTAGGTGAACGCCAAGTGAAGTTTTACTCATGTAGAGATGTCAGATCCATTCACACCAGATTTAAAAGTATTGATAGTAGGGGTGTAATGATTCAACTGTTGCACTGTTAAAACCTTGATACAGTCCTAATTGAAAGCCCTTTTTCTATTTCACATGTAGATGTGTGTATAATTCCCATAATGACATAACATAAAGGCATTGTTGAAAATATAACACTAGCCACATCTTTATTTCAAGTACTGCAGGAAATACTTCAGTGAGTCAGTGTCTTGCGATTTCAAGATGTGCTGCTTTCAACATGTGCCCATGGAGGGGGATGAGAAAGTAAGTACATAACGAAGTTGAATATTTCTGAGTGCAAGCAGCATGCAACTGTATGAGCTGCACTTCAAACACCACAAACTATTTTGTAGAGCACCCTCTACTGTGCCAAAGCTGTAAATTCTACTTCATTACATCTAAAATGTTTTAATTTGTCTTTTGTAGTTTTGTATTGAGACTGTGGTTCGGTTCACCAAAAATTCTACGAGTCTGCAGAAAGCAGGTTAGTGTTTCATTTAATTTAAAGCTTTAACCTCAAGCGGACATTAGTTATACGTGAAGTTATTTAGTCAACTGAATACACATTCGAGAGATTGTCCAGAGTTTCGCCGTAGAAAAACAAATACAATGATGGAATGTGGAATGTGGAATTACCCTTGTACCCCTACTTCAGTGCCTCACTGTGGCTCACCAGCGAATCTCTTTTTGTCCCCAGGAGCTGTATTTACTGGTTACTACCGCAAAAACCCTCCAGGAGTGTATTTCTCCATGCCAGTGTTTACCTCACTCCTGTGGGCTTTGCTCAAAGTTGGCTTGGTCTCTGATGTTTTCTCTGTCCTCAACGTTGGCTTAACCCACAACATTATGGTCAGTATAGTTTCATTTTGACAATAATGTTGTTCAAATTATATGCCTTTGTGATGCATCATATATGGGTAAATTAATTCCAAAAGTTAGCAGCCACATTTTATTGAGTAAATAATAATCAAAGTTATCTGTTCAATGAATGGTTTTTATTTACTTAATTTGTGAACATCTCTAATTGTTACTTTTCAGGCCTTACCTGTGTGCTTCGTGTATTAAATGTGTAAGAGTTGTGCAACTTAATGTCCAGTAGAGGGCATGGTATATTTTTTGCAGTCCATCCAGCTATAATAAAATTTTTAAATAGTGACTCTAAGGGAAGCTGTCCAAAATCGTGTTGTATAGAGTCGATCAATTTATTGGTCCGACTTGTGTGCATCAAGTGCTCTGTGCGCTCAAACGTGTATGTTTGTTTTCTCATATTTATCCTTACTTGCTAGCTTGACCCTGAGTTTCTGCTGGCGCTTTTTAACTCTGTGAGAGAAAAGGGTCTGATTGTCTTCGTGCCTGAACTCATCCAGCTCACTTCCAAGGTACATCAGTTCCATTTGTTGTAATGTAGGGGTAGTTGTATTTTCGTGTGTGTGTGCGCGTGTGCGTGTGCATGCACAGGCTTTCATTGTGCATATATGTTGACAGATGGCCAGTGCAGGCCCAGTGCTGAGTTTGGATTGTCTTGAGCGTGTACAGAACACTCCTGAGCTCCAACAGTCTGCCCATCTTTATTCATTTTCTGGCATCCACAAGTGAGTTAAGCCTCTTTGGTCAATTGATGCACAATAGTCAGTCATATCTTTAATAATTGTTCATGATACTTAATTGTAATACCTTGTCCAAAGGCAAGTGTCCCAGAGCATGCCCTTTCCCGAGTATCTGAATTTGGCCCAGACCATAGTGGAATTAGAGGTTAGTTCTTCTATTTATGATTTTTTTTAATACTTTGATTGTTGATCTGTTGTTATGTTCAGGAATTCGTTTCTATGTCCTGTCTGTCAGCTTTGTACCAAGCAGGAGGACTGGAGACAGATGGGGGAGGTTTTCAAGACCATCTGCCAAGCCACCAAATATTCCAACGAATTGGAGCACATCAGCGGTCGCATTGCCATAGCACTTTTGTCTGAGAGCAAAGACAAGCTGTCACTGCCCTTTGCTGCTTTCACTGAGATGGGTATCAAAACATTTCACCACAGATAAAACAACTAATTTTTTATCAATCACATGGGTCTGTCTTGGGTTGTAATGCAGAAGAATGCACATATTGTTCTTATATTTTAGTGAGTGTCAGTGAAGGTGGGGCCGGCATGATCCACAACTTTTTAGGCAGAATCGGCGTGTCTCTCATGTTGAGATACCACAAAACCAATCAATGGGCTAAGGTAAATGTGTTTGTGATACACCTAGAATTTTCTTGAGTGAGAATAATTGTGTTAAAACAGCACTACAATTTCAGATGCAATGACTGTAGCATGTATGCAACCTTTTTACACAAAGGGTCAGAAGGTCGTAGAGGTGTTGTCCAGGTTAAAGGTCAACTACTCAATGCTTAAGGGCTTATTTGGGAATGAGGACAGAGCATCTCGCTGCTGCTTGGTCAGCTTGGCGACTGAGTTCTTCCTCTTCAGTGGCAGCGTGGAGGGAGCTCTGAATACACTCCGAGGTAACAGCCAAGACCTTATCATCAAAATACAAGTGATTGGCCTTTGTTATACAATAATGAGATTTTTTTCCATATTTTTAATGCTCTTGTACATCTGCACCCATCAGTTTTACTTGACCTGAATAATATTGAGAAGTGGTGGGAGAAAATATCAATTCCGATGGTTAAATCGTTGTGCATATCATATTTTGCTACACGCATGTCCAAATTTAATGATGCACTATGACACAATGCATTATTAACTAGTGAAAAATATTTAGAGCATTCATCTCTATACAACAGACGAAGGGGTGTTTTTACATTGAAGATGTAAGCGTTAAAATATTGCCTCTGCAAATTGTTTGTTTTTCTTTGTGTATGTGTCTGTGAAGATAATGAGTGGTTCCTGAGTTCACGCTCATGGCCGTGTGAGCCTGGTGATCTCGAGAGCAGGAGCCGTTTGTTGATCTGCCTTGCTGAGAAGACGTCTCACAGAGACACTCTGGAGGTCCTCTGTAATCTGCCTGGACTCAAAGAGCCACATGGTGAGAAAACAACCTAAAGATTAAGAGCTGATTTTAAACCTGGTGCTAAGATTTGGGGAAAACGTTCTCATCACTGCCAGTAGTGTTTGGAGTCTGTTACTGTTACCTTTAACCGAGAATGCCCTTGCATATATTGATGTAAAACATTTAATGGACCCTGAATATTAGAAAATATTGGTATTTGTTGTAATCTAAGACATACTGTTTGACATCAACTACCTATTCAGTTAAAGAAAAACATCTTAGGCAAATAAAAGTTAGATTAATAATATATCAAGAATTGTTGCAGTATTGTTCTCAAGGTTTAGTGAAATTGTCTTAGGCCAATTGAAGATACCGTTATGAGGTATTACCCATTTTAATGTATAAGTTGTGTTTGTCATTTGAATATTCTGATATAAAAGTATTCATATAGACCAGTAGAATACAGAGATTGTGGCTATGTAAAACATGGAAGCTCTCAGTATGTTTGTACTCAGAGGATTGAATGTGATTATTCCTGTGTGTTTGTATTTTTTCTCAGACTTAATTGATAACTGCAGGTACAGTCCTGTGTTTAACGCTCACCTGCAGGCATGCATTGACAGGCAGTTACTTCCATTAGCATCAGACATGATAAACTTCATGCTATCTAAAAACCTGGCTGTTGCCTCCACTCTGATCCATCTGCTCTTGCACAAACTGGGAAAGCAAAACCTCTGGCTCCGCGCACGGGAAGTCTTCAGAAGTAAGCATCAGCTCTTCATTTATTGGTTGCTATGATTGGAACGATGAAAACACAAGTTGTTGTTTTGGACATATAATAATAACAATACACAGTAATAGATTTCATATAGCCAAATTGAATAATGCTCCCATGTGTTTATTCATCAGATTCTTTCAGTGCAGGTTTTTTCCCAGATGTTTTAGCGCCCAGTGGTTCCCTGGCTCTGACAGTCCCCTGTCTATTAGGAGATGTTGAGCTGGCTCTGACCTTTGAAATGTTCATCAGTGTCAATGCATTGGTCATTCTTAAGCTTTCAGAGGCCACCACCTCCTGTCTCAGCATCACTCTCAAAAGGTACTGTGCATTTGTGTGTCTGTCTAAACTCAAGACCTCAGTTGTCATGTGATCTACAA